>SJYF01001442.1:222186-234072 GCA_006410515.1 Procapra przewalskii | reverse complement strand
GTCATGTATGGATGTGAGAGTTGGACTGTGAAGAAAGCTGAGCACTGAAGAATTGATGCTTTTGAACTGTGGTGTTGGAGAAGACTCTTGAGAGTCCCTTGGACTGCAAGGAGTCATTCTAAAGGGGATCAGTCCTGTGTGTTCATTGGAAGGACTGATGCTGAAGCTGAAACTCTAGTACTTTGGCTACCTCATGTGAAGAGTTGACTCACTGGAAAAGACTCTGATGCTGGGAGGGATTGGCGGCAGGAGGAGAAGAGGACAACAGAGGATGAGATGGCTGGATGGCATCACTAACTTGATGGACGTGAGTCAGAGTGAACTCCAGGAGTTGGTGATGGACAGGGAGGCCTGGCGTGCTGCGATTCATGGGGTCGCAAAGACTCAGACACGACTGAGCAACTGAACTGAACTGAACTGATCACCATTCTACCATTAATGTTCCATTACAGATGTCGTTTGGTCACTAAGGCGTGTCCAACTCTTTGCAACCCCATGGTCTGTAGTCCTCCAGGCTCCTCTGTCCACGGGATTCTCCAGGCAAGAATATTGGAGCGGGGTGTCATTTCCTCCCCCAGCGGATCTTCCCAAGCTAGGGATCGAACCCATGTCTCCTGTTTTCTGCATTGGCAGGTAGATTCTTTACCACTGAGCCACCTGGGAAGCCTTGGAGCGTCTGTGCCAGCTCCGTTCCCCTGGCCTTGATTACCTTCTGGCCTCTCTGTGAGAGCTTGGATTCTCAGCCCCCCAGTGCTCATGGGAGCCCAGCCTGGCTCCCGGCCATCCAAGTCCTGTCTCAACCAAAGCTGGAGTGGGACTGGGGACTGTCTCCACCCTGTGCATTGTGGCCAGTGGAACTCAGGACTTTAACATATGATCAGAATCTTCTAGCTCGAGAGATCACGGTTCATGGTGCCAGAGCCTAGCAGGCTGGGTATCCAGGATCATGAGAGTATCCTGCCTTCCCCTCTGTGGTTGGCTGCCGAGGAGGCACTACAGATCAGCTGAACACTTCAGAACAAACAATAATAACAACATTTTATTTCAAACACAGCTTGATTTTTTTTAAATTTTTTAATTGCAGTAGAATTGCTTTACAATGTTGGGTTAGTTTCTGCGTACAACATCATGAATCAGCTGTACGTACGTACACGTAGATCCCCTCTCTTGAGCCTCCCTCCCCCGCTCTAGGTCATCACAGAGCACCCAGCTGAGCTCACTGTGCTGTACGGCAGCTTCCCGCTAGCTGAAATGATGTCGATGAGCCTACAGCCTGTCACAGAGAGTGAAGTCAGAAAGAGGAAAACAGTGTTGTAGAGTAATGCATATACATGGAATATAGAGAAATGGCACTGATGAGCCTATTGGCTAGGGCAGGCATAGAGGGGAAGAAGCAGAGAATGGACTTGTGGTCACGGGGTCGGGGATGGAGGGAGAATTTCATTGACATATATACACCGCTTGAATTTTATCCTATTCTCAGGAGGCCCAAAGGGATAAAGTCCCCTAATCCCACACCCGAGGTTCAGAATTGAGAAATCATCCTGCCTTCGAACAGGAACTTTTATTTTGTAACTCCTGTCCCTGTTCTTCTGTGCCTGCTGTTCTATTTGGGAGTCTCCCCAGGGTGATGGTGCCTCCAGATAAAGTTGTAATGAGAGAGGCGGGAGGGGGACAGTGAAAAGGCCGGGCAGAGAGTAAACAGACCTTCTCCAATCCAAAGTCTAGACAGCAGGGCACTCAGTAGGTCTACAGAGTGACTCCTGACTGCCTATGAATGCCCTCTATTCAGGAATCCAGGCTTTTGTTTAAGGGTGCAGAGCGTTCTGAAGAGCGGAGAACTGGCCAAACTGGTCTGGCCACTCAGCAGAAGTGAATACTTCCCCCTGGGGCCAGGACTCAGGTGAATGATGTCATCGATATTTTCGGGGCAATTCTAATCTGTGATTAACTTTTATCTCTGCTGTGAAATAATAGCCTCCTTTTCAAACTGCTAACAAGAAATAAAACTGGCTGCCTGGAGCAGGCTGTTTCCTACTCAGCTCAGACCCTGGAGGGCAGCTCTAAACAGAGGCAGCCTTGAGAAGGCTGATGGGGTACCCCTGGGGAAAGCCCGGGGTGAGGGAGGCTGGGGATGAGGGGCGAGACGGGAACAGGAGTCCTCCAAGTCCTGGCCTTTGTTATTCCAGGCTCCTCTGTCCATGGAATTCTCCAAGCAAGAAGACTGCAGTGGGTAGCCATTCCCTTCTCCAGGGGATCTTCACCATCTAGGGATTAAACACATGTCTCCCAAATTGCAGGCAGATTCTCTACCATCTAAGCCATTTGTTATTCCAGTGTACCCAGCTGTCCTGACTGATTTCAAACTCAGCTTCCCCAAAGCAGACAGGCCACTTTCTCCTGTCCTCTCTTCTTGTTTAACCAGGAAGCTTCGCTAGAACCCATCTAGCAATTCTTGAGTCCTGCCTCATTCCGCCCTGTGTTGAATCCCTCTGTGAACACACCGCCACCTCGGAAGACCTCCCCATGACCTCACCTTTGCTGGAGACTTAATTTTTCAGCCCACATGAGGCCTCAGACAAAAGAAAGCCAGAGCTGTTCTAAAAGGCATGGCTGGGGTTTCCCTGGTGGCACAGGGGATGGGAATCCGCCTGCCGGGGCAGAGGCCGTGTGTTCGCTCCCTGGTCCAGGCAGATTCCACACGCTGCAGGGTGACTGGGCCCTCACACCACAATGCTGAGGCCAGCCTGGTGCAGCTCCCGAAGCCCGTGCACCTACAGCCCGCGCTCTGCAGCAGGAGAAACAGCCGCAATGAGAAGCCCTCGCATTGCAACCAGAGAAAGCCCCCACACAGCAACAAAGACCCAGCACAGCAAAAATTAAACCAAACAAATAAACTAAAAGACATGCTTGTGTCTCCGTCTAAAGTTCCTACTATAGGGACACCAGAACTTGGCATTCAAGACCCTTCACAGTCCATAAATGAGAACTCTGGGTTGTGGGTCTCAAGACCATTGGGAAAATCATGGGTGAATCAGACAGGTGAATCCAGGGCTTTCTTTTAGGCAATATTTTGTTTACTCCATTTTGATGGAGACAAAATACCATATCTACGTGACCCCACATAGATAAGAGGGCAAAGGAGGGGTCTGTTCAGCTCAGCAGGGCCAGTGCGGGGGGCCATGCACGAGGCCTTGGGGGCTGTGGGAATTAATTACTACACAGCCTGGTGGTGCTTTTCTCCAGAGAGGGGCCTGGCCCACGTCCGTTCCAGGGGGTTAAGTTCCTCTCCAAGAGACCTATTGACAAGAAAAGAATTGAGTCACTCATGTGGGTTGACCCTTATGACCTCAGCACTGAAAACCCTCAGGTTTTCAACCTGTTTCTTAAATGAGGCTGAGAAATGAGAAAAGGACCCTGGGGGCAGCTGGAAATAAGACTGAGATTTTCCACTGGGGTTACAGGTCCCAGGGACTATTCTTAGGACCCAAGGGTTCTGGCAGATGGCACCCCAGAGGGTTTCATGCAGGTGAGTCACTTGGAACAAAATCAGTGCTGTGTCCCTCCCCACCTCTGCACGTAGGGGAGGAGGCCTTTTAGCATAATCAGATGCATTTTCTCTAAGGATGTTGTTTTCTCTCAGTGGTGATATGAAGCCAGCCAGAGCCAGCTGTTTCTCCATCAGGGCTAGGATGGGCTAGAAAAATATCTGACTCAAAGTAAGTTTATCAACTGGCCACTTGTTAATATTTTTCCTTGTAAGACACGTAAATGCAGTGAATTCTATCTGTTTTGTGAGCAGCAGGTCTCCTGCACAAAGATGGAGCCACATTCAGGTCAGACCTGGGAAGGAGGACAGGATGGGCCATAAAGGGAACAGGCACCTTCAGTGAAGCCCAATCTCTTGGTCCCTGTCCTCTGTCATCACGGCCTTGTTGATATTGATTAAAAGGCGTGTGTGTGTGACAGAGTTGTGTGTATGTGTGTGTGTGTGTGTGTGTGTGTGTTTAGTCGCTCAGTGGCGTCCGACTCTTTGCAACCCTATGGACTGTACCCACCAGGCTCCTCCGTCCACGGGATTTTCCCAGCAAGAATCCTGGAGTAGGTTGCCATTTCCTTCTCAAGGGGATCTCTCAGACCCAGAGATCAAACTAGTGTCTCTTGCGTCTCCTGCACTGCCAGAGGATGCTTTACCTCGGAGCCACTGGGGAAGCCTGATTAAAAGGTGGACATGAAATAAGCCCCGGAGGGCCAGCCCAGCCAGCGTCTGAACCACAGGGTTCTTCATTCTGCTCTTGTCACTCTCAACACCAGTTCTGGGACTTTGCTCCAGCACCAGGAACCCAGAGGCATGACTCAGCAGAAATCACAGGAATATTTGGAGGATAAAGCTGATGATCTCAATAAACTGCTTTGAGTCTGGAAAGAAAGAAGGTGGCTGGTAATAAAGGAGAATGGAGCCTTCCAGGCCCACAAGGACAGTGGAGCTCCAGGCTAGTGCCATGTCCAGGGAAGCATTCCATAAAGAGCAGGTGTGGGAGTGTTTGCAATCTCACTTCCATGGTTGTTGCTGGGCCCCCAACCCTCACCACCTGGGCGTCTCCACAGGCAGCCTCAGGACATTGTGGCTGGCGACCCCTAGGCTGTATGACCCCAGAGAGGGTGAAAGAGTGCCAAAGGTGAGAGCCACAGTCTTCTCATAGCCCGATATCGGAAGTGGCGTAATGGCACATTCCTGGTGGTCCAGTGGTTAAGACTCCAAGCTCCCAAAGCAGCGGGCTCAGGATTGATCCCTGGTCAGGGATCCCACATGCAGCAACTAAGAGTTTGCAAGCCACAGCTGAAGATCCTGCACACTGCAATGAAGATCGAGGATCCTACATGCCGCGACTGAGACCCGGAGCAGCCAAGTATTAATAAATAAATAAATATTAATAGAAAGAATGAGATAAAATCATTCGTGCCCTCTTCTACTCATTAGAATTACAAGCAAGTTATTTAGTCCACCCCACCCTCAAAGGCGTAGATGCACGGAAGTTTGGATCACTGGGGCCATCTTAGAGCTTGCCAACCACAGGACCCCTAATTGTTTCTCTGAAAACAAAAGGGAAGAAAGAGAAAGGCCTGCTATTGTACATTTCTGCTTCCCTCTGAATCCAGGTCTGGGCCTGGTGTCTACTTTCATGGTTTAAAAGCCCACTCCCATTTCGCTGCGTGGTTTTCAAATAATCACAAAGAAAGGGATGACTTTCAAGAAACTTTCAGTCCCTCCTACCACTGGGGCTGTCTACAGCACTGTTGTGGGACAGAGGGAACACTCTCTTCCAGGGGCCTTGTCTGAATCCATGTGCTTAATCCATGTCCATCCACAGACAATGAAAGGGCTTCCATGAAAAGCAGTTTGAGCGCCTACTGGATACCAGGCTCCGCACTAGTCTGGGGCTAGAGTGTCAGGCTCCAGAGGAAGCAGTGCGATGCGTTGGAGAGGAGCAGAGAGTCACCTGGTCAGAATGCCACCGCCCCTGTGCTATTACAGGATGAAGGAACTCGGGGGAGCTACTCTGGCCCCCTGGTCATTTGGGCTTCCCTGGTGGCTCAGATGGTAAAGAATCTGCTTACACTGCAGGAGACCTGGGTTTAATCCCTGGGTCAGGAAGATCCCCTGGAGAAGGGACTGGCTACTCACTCTAGTATTCTTGCCTGGAGGACTCCAGGGACAGGGGAGCCTGGCAGGCTACAGTATATGGGATCACAAAGAGTCAGAAGCAACTAATACTCGACCTTCAGGAGCCTCAATTTCCAAATCATCTTAACTGAGAGATTGTATCTGTAATGCCTCAGAGGCACACTGGAGTCAGGGTGCTCCACCTAGGTCTCTGGGAGACGTGGGTACCCTCGACACAGTGGTAGAGATTACCCTGCAGAACCACTTCTCATCCTGGCCAGCCTGAGTGTGCACTCAGTGGGTCTCAGTGGGGGTTTGAGCAAATCCATATCCCCACACCATGGGAGGCTCTCAGAGCAGTCACTTCAGGGCCTGATGGTCCTGGTCCCTATTCAGGCACAGGTGGCAGATGGGCCAGGGTGGGCGGGGCTCAGGGCCTGGCGGCTCTCTTGGCCAGTTCTCCCAAGATCTAGGCAAGGGGAGCAGCCCAGTTGGAGAAGGTGGTTTTTAATCCTCGTCCTTTCCTTACGCTTGACTCTTGCTTCCTGTAACCCTGCCCAGGGATGAGTCACCTGGCCCATTGCTCCTGGATGGAGAGACCTTTAAGAAGTTGTGAATTCTAGGTGGGTCCGGAGTTAGCCTCTGCTACAGGAAGTCTCTTTGGCTCTCCGTGCTCCATCCCCATGCCCACAGCCTGCGCCGCAGACTTCACTTTCAGGTCTTGTTCACCAAGGGCTGGAATCCCATGGTGGGTGTCAACCTAAGGCCCATCAGAGGAGCCTTCCGCTTGCCCATCTACAGGAGACAATTAAGTTCCAAGAATATGGGGCTCCCAGGCCAGGGCAGAGTGGGCGTCAAGAGTGCGTCATTCTGAAGGTCAACGTCATATAGGGAAAGCAGGGGGCTCTGTGTCCCGCCCCCTTCCCAGCCCCCATACTATCTTGGATAATTCCTTTAGCTTCTTGTAGATGTTTTCCCCATTTATAAAGCAGAAAAAGTATTAAGAATCTGACAAAATAATAAACACAGAGGAACTCTGAAAACAACCTAATTCAACAACAATAAACACAGAGCATCTGCTAAGCGTCAGGCTGTGTTCTGAGCACGAAGCCAAGATGGAGCTCGTGGTCTAGAGGAGACACAGATACAAAGCAAACACACACACAAGAGCGCCCTGCAAAATGACCGTGCGAGCTGGAGGAGAGAGGAGGGGTAGGAGATTCAGGAAGGAAGCCTAGGCCCGAATGAGACGAGCTCTGAGCCATGTCCCGACTTGTGAGAAGAGCATTCTAGAAGGAGGAACGGCCAGGTGCCCCAGAAGGAAAGTGTGTATGCTGGTAACAATGGTCCACTTGGAAATCTGCCTCCAGGTCAGTGATCCATGGAAACAACAAAGTATCTGGGGGCAACGCAGACGCTTGCAGCAACCGTGGCAGCATTCAACCATCTTCAGCTGGAGTTTCCCTGCTGGTCCAGTGGCTAAGACTTCCTGCTGCCAATGCTGGGGACACAGGTTTCAGCCCTGGTTGGGGAGCTAAGATGCCACACAGTGTGGCTGAAAGAAGGAAAGTGTTAGTCGCTCAGTCATGTCTGACTCTGTGACTCCATGGACGACTGGAGCCCACCAGGATCCTTCATTCTTGGGATTTCCCAGGCAAAAATACTGGAGTGGTTTGCCAGGCCCTTCTCCAGGAGATCCTCCCGACCCAGGGACTGAAGTCCCTGGGAAAGTCTCCCGCATTGCAGGCAGACTCTACCGTCTGAATCACCAGGGTATCTTCCACTGATTTGTTGAAAATAAGATCTAGAAAAGGCTTCTCTGGTGGCTCAGATGGTAAAGAATTGTCCTGCAATGCGGGAGACCTGGGTTCGATCCCTGGGTTGGGAAAATCCCCTGGAGGTAGGCATGGCAACCTACTCCAATATTCTTGCCTGGAGAATCCTCATGGACAGAAGAGCCTGGTGGGCTACAGTCCATGGGGTTGCAGAGTTGGACATGACTGATCGACTAAGCGCAAGATATAGAGATCAGTCAGCAAGAAGGCGATTCATATTAACAGGATGAATTCCAAGTCCAAACTCCCTCCTCAGACCAGCCCAGCTCCAACCTCCTGCATCTCCCACCACACATCCTTCCAGCCCACCGGTCTAAGCAGCGGACTTCTCACTGGTCCCCAGCTTGCCTCCAGCTTCGGCTGTTTTGGTTACAACCCCCAGCCCCGCCCCGTGCCTATTTTTAAAGAACCACTTCAAACATCACCACCTCTGTGAAGACTCTCACCCTCTGGTGTTCACCTAGGCAACTGGTCACTCCACCCAGGCCTGCTCCTGTGCTTGGATGTCCCTCCATTGTGATCCTTACTGCCCAGGGCCTCTGGGAAGTACCCGAGTACCTGCCCGATCAGGAGTATGAGAGAGTGTTTGTGAGAAGTGATCAGACTAGAGATGGAGCAGAGGTGTCTGCCTGTGATGTGGAACCACCAGAGGACCATTGTCAGCTCAGAGTTACTCCAAAATCCTCCTAGTAAATTTGTTTTAATTTTATCTTTATTATTAGTGATTTTCACATCAGCGCAGAACGAAAGGGTGATCCCCGTTGCACAGTCTGGAACTGGCTTCACACATTCGTCGACTGTCTTGCTATGTCTCTAGGGGTTACACACCACGGCCTTTCCTCCTAGAAGCTGTAGGGGATGTGTCACCTCTGGACAGGATCCAGTGGCTGTCTGCTGGGCGGTACAGACAGGGCGGCCTGCCCACCCTCGCTCACTGAGCACAGAGCATGGCAGCATGGAGGGCCAGCGATCATGTATTGAGATCAAACACCTGCCCAGCACTCAGCCTCCTGCTTTCTCCCTTGGACCCAGTGTCCCAGCTTCCTCAGCAGTGATGGAAAAGGAAGCCAACTCTGACCCACAGAAAGAGTCTATTTCCTTAATTCCAAGGCACACAGTTGTTCAGATTTTAATTATTCTGGATTCAGGATATGTCTTACAATTAGTTGGTACATTGCATGGGGTGTTTCTTTTTCTTTTTTAAATTCCTCCCACAGACAAAAAAAAAGCTGTTCCCAAAACAATGCCATGTCTTACAATTGATGGCATTTTAGAATCAAAGAAAATAGGAGTGGAAATCATGGGGCGGCAGCTGAAGTTCCGCCTGTATGAGACTTCTAGGAGCCATCGTGAAAACTGTTTTGTTCTGTTGTAAATGTTTCCTGGTGTGAATGCAGGACCACCAGATTCCTAGAGCCCCAGAGTCCCCTGGCCATGCCAGGATCATGAGGCAGATGAAGAAGAGTGTAGCCTGGATCCTGCCCATGTGTGGTCAGCCACGCCAGCCTGGCCACTGGGTTTTGTACTTTTCATTCCAGAATTCCTGAAGATGGCTGCCAGGGCCGAGAGGTAATATCGGGACACACAGGCTTTTCTTGGGCCTTGGAATTCCGGAAGTGGGTGGCTAGAGTCTATGGAGCCAGACAGAACACATATGGGAATACAATTACAGGGAAGTCAGCCTGGCTGGAGCGGTCAAGAGGGCCCGGGTGCACGAGGGACCCGCATGGAGAGCAGGCCCAGGTCTGGTGCTGGTTTGCACAACTGCAGCTCCTGGACCACTTTTCTCACTGTGGACCCCCTCAGCAGTCTTCTTGAGCAAAGACACCCCACGGTCTCAAAAAGCGTTAGAAATGCTGCGGGAACCATCACCCTCTTGGAGAACCACACATGTTAAGGGTCCTGAGAAGCCCTGCAATAGAGAAACACAAGAAAGGGGGCCTCTCCGGCGGCTCAGTGGTAAAGAATCTGCCTTCCAGTGCGGGTTCCAGCCCCGGTCTGGGAAGATCCCACATACCTCAAAGCAATTAAGCCCACGCGCCACAACTCCTGAGCCTGTGCTCCCGAGTCCAGGAGGCACAGCTACTGAAGGCCATGCTCTGCAGCGAGAGAAGCCACCACAGGGAGAAGCTTGTGCACCGCAGCACAGAGTAGCCCCGCTCGTTGCAACTAGAGAAAGCCCGAGCGCGGCAACGAAGAAATCAATCAGTAAAATTATTTTTAAAGAAGAGCTGCAGTTAAAAAGAAAAAATCAATGATGAACCTCTGTTGAATCTTCTCCCAATGTCTTTGATCACAGAACACTTTTATTCAAGTCTCATCTTATAAAATCTGAAGATACACATTTTCTTCAGAACAGCTGCTGGGCAACTGTTTTATCTTTTCCGAGCCACTGAGGACTGAGAGTACTTTCATCGCTCTCCAGCTGATCGTGGGAAGGAGAAAGCAGAGTAGAGAAGTGACTGGCGAGACCGCAGAAGAGACCCTTTCTGGGCTCCTGGTGCGTGACCCCACTTGCCCGCTGGTCTCCTCCAGGAAGTTGGCTTTGGCTGTCACGGGTGTCCCCAGGGCAGTACGCTGGCAGCACTGGTCTGACAGGTATGAGAGCCAGGGGGGAGGGCTAAACATGGTCTTGGCACATGGGCGGTGTCACTTTTGGAAGGATCTTTTCTGGAACAGGAACTGGCACACACAGAAACAGCAGCAAGACACAAGGCCACGCTCACCTCGAAGTGAGGTCTCTGGTTCCTTGTGCAAACCCAGGACAGACCTTGCAGAATGAGAGCACTGCAGGGCGCGGGATTCAGAGCCAAACAGACAGGACGGTTGCTCTCTGGATTAGGAAACACACCTATTGCAGGGGCTTCCCAGGTGGCGCAAGTAGTAAAGAATCCACCTGTCAGTGCAGGAGACATAAGAGATGTGAGTTCAATCCCTGGGTGGGGAAGATCCCCTGGAGAAGAGAATGGCAAAGCATTCCTGTATTTCTTGCCTGGAAAACCCCACGGACAGAGAGGCCTGGCAGGTTATAGTCCATGGGGCCACAAAGAATCAGACGACACTGAGCAGGCATATGCCATGCCAGACACTGCTGGCAGGTCTCTGGAGATCCAAAAGGATTGATGGCAGGTGACACCGGTAGACGGGCTTCCTCCAGTGGCTCAGTGGTGATGAGTCCGCCTGCAGTGCAAGAGATACAGGAGATGCGAGTTCAGTCCTTGGGTTGGGAAGATGCCCTGGAGGAGGAAATGGCAACCCACTCCAGTATTCTTACCTGGAGAATCCCATGGACAGAGGAGTCTGGCAGGCTATAGTCCATGGAGTCACACACACGCAACACTGGTTGATAAGAAGGCCTGAGCTTCCTAGGTTTTCTGTAAGTCCTTGGTGACTACCTCCTGGGTGCAGGATAAACAAAACTCCAATGTGTTGATAGTCTAGGCTGCAAATGGGTCCCTGGTGCCCAGGAAGAGGCTGCAGCCCTGGAGAGGTCATGACAGCAAGGGTAGGAAATGGCTGATGTTAAACCCTCCCAAAGACAGCTGTGATCAGAGAAGGGCAGCTAGGTTTTTGCAGAAGATCCGCTGGAAGCTTTGCTGTTCACTCACAAGGTCACGTCTGACTCTTTGTGACCTTTGCAACCCTTTGGACTGCAGCATACCAGGCTTCCCTGTCCTCCACCATCTCCCAGAGTTTGTTCAAACTCCTGTCCATTGACTCAGTGATGCCATCCAATCATCTCATCCTCTGTTGCCCCCTTCTCTTCCTGCCCTCAATCATTCCCAGAATCAGGGTCTTTTCCAGTGAGTCGGCGCTTTGCATCAGGTGGCCAAAGTATTGGAGCTGCAGCTTCACCATCAGTCCTTCCGATGAATATTCAGGGTTGATTTCCTTTACGACTGACTGGTTTGATCTCCTCACTGTCCAAGGGACTCTCAAGAGTCTTCTCCAGCACCAAGTTGGAAAAAATGAATTGTTTGGTGCTCAGCCATCTTTATGGTCTAACTCTTACACCTTTATGGCTACTGGAAAAACCATTACTTGTGCTAAGTTTTGAAGGGTGGATCCTGGGAAGTTGGGAGTCACAGGCAGCAAACACAGCCGAAGCAAAGACAGAGAAGCAGAACAATCAGAATTTGCTCTTCAAGTGGTGAGCAGATACATGGCACCCTGGGACACCAGGTGGGAGGGTGCAAACACCAGTCAGGAGTTTGGATTTGTTCATAAAGAAATCTCTTGAGTATCAGGTGCCACCAGGGGCAGGGTCTCAGCTTCCTGAAGATGGCAGTCAGGAGGGAGCCACTGAGTGCTGAGTTAGAGTTGAGGACCTCTAGGGCAAGGAGAGATGCAAGCCAAGGGAGTTGGTGCAGTAGCCATTTTTTACTG
>SJYF01001442.1:211072-222168 GCA_006410515.1 Procapra przewalskii | reverse complement strand
GGGAGCCCCTAAGCCAAGAGAGTTGAAGTGGGAAATGGTTCAGTGTCAGGCCTGGGGCTTGGGCCAGAAGCCCCAGGAGAAGTAGGGGAGAGGGGGTGGAGATATATCCCCATGGCCTGGTACCAAGATCATGGTTATGACTGAGGCCGAGAAGGATGGTGGGGTGGGTGAGGGTGAGGGTGACGGGGCTGTTGTGGCCCCCACCCAGGATTCCACTGCAGATGTGTTTTTCTAGCTGCATAGTGGCTATTAAAGAGCCAGGAAAACCTCATGTAAGTATCTAGATTTCTGGCTTCCCTTGAAAGCCCTGGATTTCATGGCTCCATTTCTAGAGTGCTGGCCAGAGCTGGTCACACAGCACCTGGGACTTGGCCCTCCAGCTTCCACATCCCTCCTCTGCTACCATCTCTCACTCAGCCAGCTTCTCTCCTCTCCCTTCTTGGCCCTGCTGGGCCCCTGACACATGGATTCACAGCCTGGATGCAGGTCCGGGCACAGGAGGCTGCTGTTCACAGCACGGAGCTGGGAATGAAGTCCAGCTGACAGCCAGGTCTCCCATCCCTAGCAAGTCCACCCCTCACCCCTGGCTAAGAGGTGCCTAGACACACAAAGACAGGGAGGTGAGACCTGGCCCTGAACCCAAATCCTCCCACCCAATCCTGAGTTCCCATTGAACACAGTGGATCAGATGGCCATGATAAGAAGGATAAAGTGTGGTGGCGTGGGCGGGGCGAGGCCCTGGGACTCAGGAATCTGTCAACTTCAAACTGGCACTTGCCAAGAGCGTTTGCCACCTGCCTCTGCGGAGATTAAACTCTGTGCTGCGGCAGCTGCTGGCCGTCAACATTCCTGAGGGGGTTCAGGGTGGAGAGTGAGGCATGCTGGGCTCCAGGGAATCTGGTGGGACAGGTCTTCAGATAGTTAGGTATTTCCAGGAACTGATTCCATGACCCCAGCCAGGCCTTGCACCTCCTCACATCTAGAAAAGCACTGCACCCCTTCCTTCGTGGCCACACCAGCCTCTCGTGACTAGCAGAAAACCTGCTGTAAAGTAAGCGCCTGATTGCACTGAGGTCCCCTCCACCGAAGCCTTATACCCTGACCTTCCCCCACCGCCTCTGGGAGCAGTCTCTCTGAGCTGCATGAGGTGCTCTATCCCGGGCTGCAGTCCTCGTTTTGCCCCACATAAATCTTAACTTCAACTCTCACATTATGTACCCTTTGAGTCGACACCTTTAAAAATGTGCAGAGATCAGGATACCGATGCCCAATAACACTCGGCTTTGAGGAACAGTCTGGAAGCATCTAACAGCCATTTAGAGCTCGGAGGACATTTGCACTGTTGCTACTGCAGTAGTGATCACTGACTGCCTACAAGGATTTTGATTCTGACTTCCGGCTTCCTATATCATGGTTATTTTTATTTCTCTGTTCTGTTAATGAGGAAATGGAAGCTCACAGAGGTTGAGTGATTGGCCCCAGGCCACTGCCCATCAGGCTAATACTAGTGTCAACAGCCACCGCCCATGGGGGCTGAGTGAGCACTCACATTCCCCAAGACAGAGCTGATGCTGCTCCTCCCATCTCACAGGGAGGCTGAGGCCTGGAAGGGTCTGTGTGAGTTCTAGGCCACCTCCACCATCAAGCCCATGTCTCAGAGCTATTTATGAAGCATAAACATGGGATTAAAACCTAAGTCTTCAATCAAGACTTCCCTGCTGGCTCAGAGGGTAAAGAACATGCCTGCAAAGCAGGAGACCTGGGTTTGATCCTTGGGTCAGGAAGATCCCTTGGAAAAGAGGATGGCTACCCACTCCAGTATTCTTGCCCGGGAAATCCCATGGACAGAGGAGCCTGACGGGTTACAGTCTATAGGGTCACAAAGAGTCGGATGCGACTGAGAGAATCTCTTTCTGGGCTTTACAATGCTGCGTTTAGTTTCTGTTGTTCAATGAAGTGAGTTAGCCATATTCTCCTGGTATCCTGAGCTGAGACTATTCATGCAGGTTACACATTACAGGGTTCAGTAGCTCAGTCATGTCCGACTCTTTGAGACCCCATGAATCGGAGCACGCCGGGCCTCCCTCTCCATCACCAACTCCCGGAGTTCACTCAGACTCACGTCCATCGAGTCAGTGATGCCATCCAGCCATCTCATCTGTCGTCCCCTTCTCCTTCTGCCCCCAGTCCCTCCCAGCATCAGAGTCTTTTCCAATGAGTCAACTCTTCGCATGAGGTGGCCAAAGTACTGGAGTTTCAGCTTTAGCATCACTACATGGTTAGCAAACTCTAAAATCTGAGCATTAACCAGGATGTTTCTAATAACTGGGAATCTGTGCCTTTCCTATGAGACAGACCACCTATGTGCAATGCTGGTTAAGCTCAGGCCTGAGTCAGTGAAACCTGAGTTCTAGCCCTGCTTTGCAACTCTGGCTGTATGACTGAGGGCAGTCCCTTACCTCCTAAGGTCTCCCCTGTCTCTCCTGGGATATGAACACTGTGGCCCCTGAGCCCTGGGCTGTGAGGTCTGGAGAGGTCCCATGTTGGTGGGGCTCAGCTCTGGCGCACGGCTATCCCACTGAGGATGAGGATGCGAAGGAGTGCGTTTCTCATCACAGGCAGAGGGTCGAGCATTGTCCACCAGAGAGGCTGGTGAGTTTGAGCCATTTCAGAGCAAGGCCAGCAATGGACCCGGGAGCATAAGCCAGCTCCAGGGACAGGGTGAAGGGGCAGCCTCTTCATCTTGTCACACGAGCCACACCCCTTGCAGAGTTGGGGGGGGGTCCCAACTACTTCTGCAGAGGAGCTCCGCCCTTGAGAAGGGGGTCCAGCCACCTGCAAAAAGGTCTGCCCCGGGTACCTACACCCTCCCATCCCTCCCCACCTTAGACCCTGGCCCATGTCCCAGGATGGTTCCAGGCAGCAGGTAACACGTGACCAGCCTCCTAACAGTGGCAGGCATTGAGCCATTATGCTCTTCCAGAAGCTTCTACATCCCAGACCAGTCAGTTGTTTTTGCTCTGTCTCTGGAGTTGCTGCTGTGTGTTAGTGTTAGATGCTCAGTCATGTCTGACTCTTTGCAACTGCATCCCGCCAGCTCCTCTGTCCATTAGATTCTCCAGGCAAGAATATTGGAGTGTGTTGCCATGCCCTGCCTCCAGGGGATCTTCCCATCCCAAGGATCGAACCTGGGTTTCCTACACTGCAGGCCGATGCCTTACCATCTGAGCCACCAGGGAAGCCCAGGGTTGCTGCTGGGTTTCTGACAAAATCCTCCTGCTCAGGACTCGGGGAGAATAGGAGCCACACGCCCACCTCCCAGCTGCCTTTTACTGCAAGGCCCTGCAGGTGTAGAGGCTTAGCTCTACCCCAGTGGGAACCCCCTGTGGAGAGGACTATTGGTTCCCCAGCTGCTGAATCATGCTCCAGCATCCTTGAATATATTAAAAATCTGCTTAAAAGAGAAGAAAGAGGAACTCTATGAAATATTCTGTAATGACTTATATGGGAAAAGAATCTGAAAAAGAGTGGTTATATGTATATGTATAAAATGATTCACTTTGCTGTACGCCTGAAACTAACACAATACTGTAAATCAACTATTCGTTGTTGTTCAGTCACTCAGTCATGTCTGATTCTTTGCGACCTGATGGACTGCAGCACACCAGGCTTCTCTGTCCTTCACTATCTCTTGGAGTTTGCTCAGACTCATGCACATTGAGTTGGTGATGCCATCCAACCATCTCATTCTCTATTGTCCCCTTCTCCCCTTGCCCTCAATCTTTCCCAGCATCAGGGTCTTTTCTAATGAGTCGGCTCTTTGCATCAGGTGGCCAAAGTATTGGAGCTTCAACTTCACCATCAGTCCTTCCAATGAATATTCAGGAATACTCCCATAAAATTTTTTGAAAAAGAGAGAGAAAAAAAATTCCACTCAACTCTGTCGTGCTCAAGCAGCTCTGAGTAGCATCAGGTCAGATGAGCTGGAGTGAGGGCGGAGCTGCAGCAGCCAGAGGCCTTTGCAGTCTTAGATTGTTTGTCCAAGTACATCCTGTGAATATGTGAGGCTCCCTGGCCCCTGCCCAAGGCTCAGCTCCCATCCATCATGCATTCAAACACTTGAAAGCAGTTACAGTAGTTGGAGCTGTCGGCCAGGGCTGTTTTTCCCTAAGCAGACAGTGTCCAGGTGCCCATCCCCCCAGCAGAGGGGAAATGCCAGGATGAGGAACCAGGTCAGAGCACCAGAGTTGGGGGAGGGGAGGGGGTGAGACTGGGGGCGTGGACCAGGGATGGGAGGAGCTCTGGAAGGCTCAGCTGTAAGGAATAGAAAGGAGTGGTGTTCCCTTCCCTGAGAGCTGAAGAAAGGAAGGGAGCAAGCAGCTGGAAAACAGGTAAAAGAACAGGACAGATAAGCAGGGGGAGTGAGAGAGAGAAGGTGGACTGGACAAGAGCTCCAGGCCCAAGTTGGCAAAGTCTGTTTGAAGAAAGAGTGTGCAGATCCTGGAGGAAGGGAAGGCAGTGAGATGTCTGAGGTTTCGCTGAAATTTTCCGGTGCAAATGATCTCTCATTAAAACAGCCACAAGAGGGGCAGGAGGGAGGTTCAAGTGGGAGGGGACGTGTGTATGCTTACAGCTGATTCACGCTGTTGTATGGCGGAAACCAACACTACACTGTAAAGCAATTAACCTCCAATTAAAAGTTAAAACAAACAAACAAACAGCCACAATAGAGAAGCTGCCACCAACTTATCTTTCTGGGGAATGGGTGGTCAGGGAGGTCTCAGGAGCGAAGATGTCTCCATGGAGACTGAGAACCAACACAGGGTCATGGAGCTTTTGGAGCCAGAAGGCACCTGTTATGAATGAGAAAGTTGAGGCCTGGGGATGGTAAAGTGACATTAAAATGATTTGCCCCAAATAATCCAGCCTGAATTCAAACACTGAGTCCAAACCAAGAGTATGACACAGATATAGCAAATACAACCTGAAACAAATGTCATGTGTTAAGTCCATTGTTGCTGTTTACCCTAAGTCGTGTCCAACTCTTTTGGGACCCCATGGACTGCAGCCTACCAGGCTCCTCTGTCCATGGGATTTTCCAGGTGAGAGCGCTGGAGTGGGGTGCCAGTACCTTCTCCAGCTTTCAGAGCTCTCCATCCACACTTCACTCTCATTCCTGAATGTCCATGCGAGCCAGACTCGTGTCAGCCATGATACATAGGATGGAGCTCCCACTCTGTACCTGGTAAACACAATGCCAGCTTTAATCATGGAAGTGAAAGGGGGGGTCTGGGAGCCCAGGAGGCCAGGACTGCAGCCGAGTGCTCAGCTAGGATGGATGCACAGCAGCTTCACACTGTGCTTTCCAGGGCAGACATCACTAATCAATCACAGCATTCTTTCCCAAGGAAGCTGGATCAAGCACAGTCTTTGTCAGCCTGCCTTGTATCCAGCAACCAGAAGAAAAATTGGGGAGCTGGAGCAGGACCAGGCTATGTTCACTGGCCAGGAGCAAGCCTGCCCAGACCTTCAGCCATACTGCCATAGTCAGGGAGGCTGTGGGACAGCACTGTAGGACTTGAGTTTTTGATAGGAGAAGAACTCTTGAGTCCCCCACGTGTTGGGGGAGGAAGGAAAGCCTGTCTGGAGTGCTGAGCGTGGGCCAGTAGGGATGGGTGGGCGGTGGGGAGTAAGGGCGATGTGGAGGAAGAGGCTGAGAATGTGCCAGGAAGCGGCAAGGGAGGAGAGAGCTGAAGATTTGACTGAGGGCATGAGAGTTTTCCAAGCAGAAAACTTGGGGAGGAGCAGAAAATTGAGAAAGAAGACAGTTTCTATGAAGATCCTCCACGGGCAGTTTAAATGTGGGTTGAGAATCTGAGAACCAGTCAGGGATGCAATGATAGATTGGGAGCCCAGCCACAATAGGAGTCCCAGGGAGACTTCTCTCAAGGCAGTGGTCCCCAGCCTTTTTGACACCAGGGACCAGTTTGGGAGAAGACAATTTTTCCATGGAGCAGGACGCAGGGGGACGGTTTGGGGATGATTCAAGTGCATTACATTTGTTGTGCACTTCATTTTCCAATCTAATGTCACTGCTGATCTAAAAGGAGGTACCGTTGTGTAAGCCGGAGGTTGGGGACTCCTCTCGTAAGGGACCTCCACTTGGGCAGACAAGACCAATGAGTAGAGCCGTGAGCCCCCAAAGTGCAATTCCACCTGCAAAGGAGCTGAATGGAGGTGCAAGGCTGCAGAAATATGGCTTGGGTATGGGTGGGGAAAGGAGGCACGGAGGCACTTGAGTTGGATCTGAGGGAGGAACAGAACCTGCTTAGAGGCAGGAGATGTGAAGTAAGTTGGGGGAGGGCCCTAAAGACCTAACTGTGCCCCAAGGAACAGAGAGAAATGGGTGGGAAGTTGTGAGGTTGGAATACTAGGTCTCAGTGTGGATGGAATTTAGGAGCAGATGAGTTGGAGATACAGTTCATCCAAGTGCTGAACCACAAATGAGAAGGATGGTGACAGGGAAACTCTTCCTCTACTCACAACACTTCTCATTGCAGACATGTGGGTTTTCCACAGCAAGAAGTTCTTTAATTCTCTGCAGATATCAACTGATGTCCTATACTTCCATTAGATTATAACTACCCAACAGACCCCACTGGTTAAGGGCTCAGTTCCATAAAGATCTCTGGGTATTAGACACCAGCCACAAGTAGTGGGCCCCCAGGTTACCCACATTTCTGTCTGGTTTGGCTACCAATTAGAGGTTCCCCTGACCTCTTCCTCAGGCTTAACAATTTGCTTTAACAGTACATAGAACCCAGGAAAATAATTTTACATACTATTTCTGATTTATTGTAAAAGATATTGCAAAGGATACAAATGAACACCTGGATAAAGAGGACCTAGGCAGAAGATCCTAAATGTAGGAGCTCCTGTCCCTCCCATGAACTTTGGGGGGCACTACCTTCCCAGCATACATAGGCATCCCCTAACCCAGAAGCTCTCCAAACCTATTTGTTCAGGGTTTTTATAAAGGTTCCATTATGTAGGCAGCTTTGATTAAATCCTTGGTCCTTGGTAATTAATTCAGCCCCCAGTATCCCTCCTCTCATGGAGGTTGGGCGTGGATTGAAAGTTCCAACCCTCTAGTCACATAGTAAGTTTCTCTGGCAACCAGCACCAGTCCTGAGATAGCGTTATCAAGAGGTCATCTAATCAGCATAAATTGAGATCTGGTGAAAGGGCATATAACTCTCAGTTAGTATAGTGCTTAAAAACGTGGTCTTGGAGCCAGACAGCCAGAGTTGGAATCTCAGTCCCACCACTTACTGTGACCTTGGTCAGCCTCTGGGCTTCCCACGTGGTACTAGTGGTAAGGAACCCACTCCCAATGCAGGAGCCGTGGGAGATGTAGGTTTGATCCCTGGGTTGGGAAGATCCCCTGGAGGAGGGCATGGCAGCCCACTCCAGTATTCTTGCCTGGAGAGTTCCAAGGACAGAGGAGTCTGGTGGGCTCTAGTCCATCATGTTGCAAAGAGTTGGCTATGAAGAGACTTAGCCACAAGAATCACTAAAATGCTCTTCTCATCCCTACCATTTAGGAAATTCCATGGGTTTTTGGAGATCTTGTGCCCAGAACAGGGGATGGAAATCAGATATCTATTTCTTGTCATATCACAATGTCACAGTGCCATAGGACTCAGCCCTTGTCCCAGAGCAGATAGGGAATATAGTAGGCTCACGTGCATCTAGAACTCTCCTTCTGGTGTTCGGCTAGGGTTGTGCCAAGTCAGCCTCTCACCTTGGCCTCCCAAACAGCCCGCCTGCTCCTTCCTCAATCTTTCTCCCATCCAACCCTCCCCCATCAGAGAGGTCTGGTTCTCACTTTTAATCCTCATAGATCTGTTACTTAACTACATGCCAGGTACTCTGCTGGTTGCGGAGCAGCTCTCAACTCTAGTTGGGACCAACAGAATCATTGCACTTCATTTGGCTGCTAGAGACCTGACTTAGATGTCTGGGCTTTCCTAGTGGGTGTCCAGCTGCCACCTGGATGTCTCCATTGATGTTAACCCTCTACAGATAACCACGCGCCATGGAGGAGGCGCCCTCAGGGAGGGCCCAGTGTGCATGCCTTCCTTTAAAATTCCAGCTGCTTTCTGTTCTTCCAGTTTCAGAAGGAAAGAGCCAGCTGGTCCCTCCTTGTAATAAATGCTTCTGTGTGTTTGAAGACAGTAGTTAAGTCATTCTTGAGCTTTCTCATCTCCAAACTAAACAATCCTGGCCCCTGTAACCTTTCTTGGCAAATCTGAAGGCCCATATGCAGAGAGAAAGCAAAACAAAACCATCTGATGGGGGAGGCCTCCTATGTCCAAGCCAGACTGCGTCTGGAAACTCGGTCTTTAATTACATGTAAATTCAGTAGCTTCTAGCATCTCAGCCAGTGAGAGACCAGGTGCTCATCAAGCCCCCTCATGTGCTTGGCTGCCAGGCTGTCAGCGCCTGGCTGAGGCTGGCATTTTTTCTGTGTTCAGATGCACTGGGAGGATGAAAAGGTACATCGCCCAGGGAGTGAGCCAGGAATACAGACTGCTGAGACTTCCTGCCTCAAGTCCCTAGGATTCCTGGAGAGTCAGGCAGCCTGCTAGGAAGGCTGCCCTCTGACCCCACAGAGGAAGGCCAGTTTCCTGGGAACTCTAAGTGGAACCGGTAACCTTAACTTGTCAGCTCTCCCCAGACTTCCTGCTGCTTCTAAATGGGAGAGGCTGACTGTGGGTCCTTGGATCACATTCAGATTCCTTCCCTTGGTGGTTTTCTGGGCGTACCTTTCCCAGGAATTCACTAGGTGTCTTGGGAGACCCCAGGTTGGTGTCTCCTGACCTTAGGTCTTGCTGGCATTGGCCCAATTGTCCTTTTGGTCTCTGGGGCCTCTTTTTTCCTTCAAAGCCCAGTGTTTGTAGGTCAGGCCCAGCTTTCAGTCATACTGCAGGCTCATACCCACCTAATAAATTCAACACATTTTTCTAAGTAAATAAAAAGTTGTTTGGACAGTGGCGATACTCTGTGTGTCCTCATTACACCTGGAAGTGGATGTGGAGGGGAGGGTCCATTAGGGCATCCCTCTGTCTGCCTGTCTGTGCTGTTCTTCCTGCTGGCTGCTCAGGCTGTGGGCCCCTGGTTTTGCAGTAACAAAATTTACCCATTTTAAGCATTCAGTAGGTTTTTTTTAAATTATTTTATTGAAGTATAGTTGATTTACAATGTTAAATGTACAATGTGTTAATTTCTGCTTACAGCAAAGTGATTGTTCTATATATATATGTGTGTGTGTTTTTTCACACTTTTCCAAAGTGGTTTATCACAGGATATTGAATATAATTCCCTGTCCTGTACAGTAGGGCCTTGCTATTTATCCATCCTGTATATAATACTTTGCATCTGGAAGAACTTTGAGTATTTTTACAGTTGTGCACTCATCACCATGGCGACTGTAGAACATTTTCATCACCCCAGAGTGAAACCCTGTGACCATCTGCAGTGACTCCCACCGAGGCGACCATGAATCCACTTTCTGTCTCTGCGGATCTGCCAACCTTGTCATTTCATATAGATGGAATCATGCAATATGTGGCCTTTCGTGACTGGCTTCCATGACACAATGTCTTCAAAGTTCATCCAAGTTAAATCAATTAAATCATTAATATCATTATATAAATTAATAATCAATATCATTAAATTCCATTGTCTGGAGATACTGCATCCTGTTTATCCCTTCATCAGTTGGTAGACATTTCATGGGCACATTTTGTGTGAAAAGGTGTTCAAGCCTCTTGGATATATACCTCACAGTGGAATTACTGGGTCATTTGGTAACTCTGTTTCAAGGACGCACCCACTGTTTTCCAAAGTATCTACAGCATTCTACATCCCCACCAACAATGCATGAGAGCTCCAATCGCCCCCCACATCTTTACCAATACCCTTTATTGTCCATCTTTTTTACTCTAGCAGTCCTAGCAGGTGTGAAGTGGGTTTTGGTTTGCATTTCCCTAAGAACTAATGACAAACAGCATATTAAAAAGCAGAGACATCATTTTTCTGACAAAGGTCTGTATTGTCAAAGCTATGGTTTTTCCAGTAGTCGTGTATGGATGTGAGAGCTGGACCACTAAGAAGGTTGAGTGCCGAAGAATTGAGACTTTTGAATTGTGGTGCTGGAGAAGACTCTTGAGAGAGTGCCTTGGACAGCTGGGAGATTAAACCAGTCAATCCTAAAGGAAATCAACCCTGAATATTCATTGGAAGGACTGATTCTGAAGCTGAAGTTCCAATACTTTGGCAATCTGATGTGAAGAGCCAACTCATTGCAAAAGATTCTGATGCTGGGAAAGATCGAAGGAAGGGGGTAACAGAAGATGAGATGGTTGGATGCCATCACCAACTCCATGGACATGAGTTTGAGCAAGCTCCAGGAGACAGTAATGGACAAGGAGGCCTAGCGTGCTGTAGTCCATGGGCTTGCAAAGAGTAGGACACAACTGAACAACTGGACAGCAACAAAGAACTAATGATGTGGAGCATCTTTCCCTGGGTTTTGGAATCTTAGATATATAGATTGCATTTGAATTTTCCAAAGAGGACAGTAGGCAGTCATTCCTAATGCATGGGGCCACAGTTCATCCTTGCACAGGGCAGCTCCTGGAATGTGAGCTTTCAGTGCAGAACTAGAATGCACTGCTCCAAAGCTGTCTGTGTGCGACAATGTGATTTGGGGAACACCTTTAGGGTATTGTTTTTACAAGCTTTTCTCAAAGTAGAAAATCCTTAACTCCTTGCCTTTTTACATGGAACTTTGTCAAGGGTAATTTTGACTAAAATAAAAAGGGAAAAGAAGTGACTTCCCTGGCAGTCCAGTGGTTAAGACTTCGCCTTCTACTGCAGGAAGTGTGGGTTCGATCCCTGGTTGAGGAACAAAGATCCCACATGCCTCGTCGTGGCCAAAAAAAAAACCCCACATAAAACACAAGCAATACTATAGCAAACTCAATAAAGACTTTAAAAATCGTCCCCACCCCACCGCCCCCCCCAAAAAA
>SJYF01001442.1:199280-210074 GCA_006410515.1 Procapra przewalskii | reverse complement strand
TTTTTTTTTTTTTTTTTTTTTTTTTTTTTTTAGTAAAGAGGTAGGGATGATAAGGGGGACACTTGAGTTCTTAAATTTTATAGGCACACCCTTGGCTGAGCCTATAGGTGACTGGTTTTTTCATAAGCTGCTATATAACTGTCTTCCTCATCTTCCTTGTGGAGGCAGTGACACCTACTTCTGTGGTGATTTTCTTGAGTCACTTTTCATCACGTCTATCTTCTCCCTCTGAAAAATTAGCATACCTGGTCAAGCTGAGTTGTCCAGGTCACACTCTTGGACGCCTGAGTCAGGGTCGCCCTCTTTCTTTCTTACCTGTGCCCGGGCAGGAGTGGCTCTCAAAGCTTCCACTCCCTCTGGCCTCGCTGCCTAAAGGGGCACATGACCCTCCAGAACATGGGGACAGGCACAGCCCAGAAACCTCGCACGCCCTGCATTCTTTCATCAAGCAAATTATAAAACTTCTTAATTTACTTTGTGATTGATGTTGGTTGTTGCTATAGTGGGGTTGGTGTTAAGACAGGCATATAGACCAATAGGACAGAGTTAGGCATACAGAAATAGAGCCACACTTACATGACTGATTTTTTTCTGGCAAAGGCATCAAGGAAATTCGGTGTAAAAAGTATGATCTTCAACAAGTGGTGCTAGAAAAAAATGGGTAGCCATAAGCAAAAAAAACAAAAAACAAAAAACTTAACCATTACTGGACATTATATAAAGAATCAACTCAAAACAGATTATAGACAGACATAAATGTAAGCGCTAAGGCTACAGAACTCCTAGAAGAAAACATATGATATATCTTAGTTACCGTGGTTTGGGCAACAATTTGTTAAATTCTACATATAAAGTATAAGTCATAAAAGAAATAATCTATTGGCTGAATTTTATCAAAATTAAAAAAATGAACTTTTGCCCTTCATAAGACATTTAAGAAAATGAAAAGGAAAGCCGCAGACTGAAGATATTTGCAAAGCATACACATGACAAAGGACTTGTACTAAAATTTATAAATAAGTTATTTATAAGAAGACAACGTAATGTTTTTAAATGGTCAAAAGATCTGAAAAAAAAAAACAAACAAACTTCACCAAAGAATGTATAGAGCTGGAAAATAAACACACGAAAAGAGGCTCAACATCATTAGTCACCAGGGAAATGCAAATCACAACCACAATGAGACACCACTAACCCACTTGAGTGGATAAAATGAAAAAGACTGACCATACCAAATGTTCGCAAGGGTGTGAAGCAATTGGAACAGTCATTCAGTGCCGGTGGGAATGGAAAATAGTATGACCACTTTGAAGAGCATTTTGTCAGTTTTTTTTTTAAGTTAAAAATACATCTACCATATGACTCAGCCATTCCACCTCTGTTTATTTACACTCCACAAAAAAAAAAAAGAGAGAGAGAGCCTATGTTCACAATGTTCATAGTTGCTTTATTTGAAATTATCAAAAATGGAAAGCAGTGCAGAATCCCAGAGAAAGAACAGATGAACAACCTTTGACATATCTATACGATAGAATGATACCAATAAAGAAAAGGAACAATTGATGTACACAAAAGCGTGATCGAATCTCAAAATAATTATGCTAAGTAAGAAAAAAGGCAATAAAAAGTAGATACTATGATTCTACTTGTATAAAATCATAGAAAGTGCAGGTAATCTACAGTAAGAGAAAGCAGATTGGCGGTGGCATTTTGGGTGGAGGGAGTTAGACAGCTGGAAGGGCTACAAAGTGACGGAAGGAAATGTAGAGGCTGATGTATATATGTTCATTATCTTAATTGTGATGACAACTCCAGAGATGTATAAATATGTCTAAACCGTTCAAGTGTACACTTCAATTATATAAGGTTTATTAAGTGGCAATTACACTTTGATAAAGCTGTCACCAATAAAAAGAAAAAAAAGAGCCCTTATCTTCCAGAGATAGACATTGAATGTTTTACAAACAAAGTTATCTAAGTACTGAAATTTGTTTCAGGACAATATAGGAAGGGGTATAAAGTAGGTGGTAGATACAGGGTGACATAGAAGATGGACCACCAAATGACGCAGGCTGAGGATGGGCTCGCTCGCATGTGTGTTTGAAACACCGCATTCAAAAAAATGCCGACTAGAAAATGTGACTTTTACCCTAAGAATGCTGGACAGCTTTCTTTGGCTTTGTTTCTTTCTTTAGTCAGAAAACTCATTAGCTTTTATTTAGTTTAATAAAAAAGTGTAGGGGTGACACGGTCCAAATGAATTGGTTAAAATTGATGTGAAACAATTAATAATTAATCAAGGCAGGTCTTTAGGCAGGCTGGATTTTGTCAAAGAAGACAAAATCTTCTTTGGGGAGAGGATCTTCAATGAGAGGGGATGAGATTGCTGAGAGGCCACCCTTTTATAGGAGTTTACAGATTGATAGAATGCATATGCATGGCAGTGTGAAATGGATAGAGAACTGTGGAGGCTTCCTCGGGACCTAGCTCATGGGTACCTAGCTCATGGGTACCTAGCTCCTACCTTCTCCTTGGGAGAAGCATCATATCCCAACCCCATGCTCCTGCAGGACCAGCCTTGCGGCCCAGAGTGGAGGGAAAATTCTAAGCCTGCTAACAATTAGGACAGTACTCCTCTAATAAAAGGGCCTGTCCATGAAATCTTCTGGACCGCCTGGTGAGTTCCCACGTTAAATTCTCAGAGGCTTTTACTATCTGTGAGGGTTTGAGAACTTGTATCTAAGTAGAAGCATCCGGAAGGGCTTTGGGCTGCTTGATGGGTATCCAGGGTAGGGAGTGGAGACCGAGGCACACTACTGCCTCAGAGTCTGTGACAGCAGCTGGAAAGCGGGTCAGAAAAGGTATACTGGTCTCTTGACTCTACTCAAACCCACGGAAGTTTGCTTATATGGACCAGGCATATTGTTAAGGTTATCTGACATGTGTTGATATAATTTAAGTTTTTAATTTTATTTATGTTGTTTAGTCTCTGAGTCATGTCTGACTCTTTGCAACCCCATGGACTGTAGCCTTCCAGGCTTCTTTGTCCATGAGATTTCCCAGGCAAGAATACTGGAGTGGGTTGTCATTTCGTACTCCAGGGGATCTTCCAAACCCAGGGATCGAAACGGCGTCTCCTGCAGTTCTCTTACACTGCAGGCAGATTCTTTACCACTGAACCACTGGAGAAGCCCCTGGATTTGCCATATGTCCAAGAAGTTCCACTCTTGCATATATAAGAGAACTGAAAACTTATCCACACAAACTCTGGTGAATGGATATTCATAGCATATTCTTTATGATAATGTCCATCAACTGGTACATGAATAAACACAATAATGGGATTCAACATTCAACTATAGAAAGGAATGAAGTATTAATACCCGCTAAAGTATGGAAGAACTTTGAAAGCACATTGCTGAGTGAAAGAAACTGGTTTCAAAAGTCCATATAATTTATGGTTCCGTTTATATGATATGCCTAGATAGACAAATCCACAGAGACAGAAAGTAGATAAATGGTTGTCAGGAGCTGAAGGAGACAGAGATGCAGAATAGCTGCTAATGGGACTGGGTTGCTTTGGGGAGTTATGCAAATGTTCCAGAATGAGATAGTGGTGATGGTTACATGCATGTGTGTGTTAGTCGCTCAGTCATGTCTGACTCTTTGCAACCCCAAGGACTGTAGCTTGTCAGGTTCTTTTGTCCATGGGATCCTCCAGGCAAGAATACTAGCATGGATAACCATACCTTCCTCCAGGGGATCTTCCCAACCCAGGTATCAAACCCAGGTCTCCCGCATTGTGGGCAAATTCTTTACCATCTGAGCCACAGAGAAGCCCTGGCTGCATAGCCTTGTGAATATACTAAAAGTCACTCAACAGCACATGCTAATGGGGTTAATTTTATGATATGGAAAGTGAAAGTGGAAGTCGCTCAGTCGTGTCCAACTCTTTGCAACCTCATGGACTATAGAGTCCATGGAATTCTCCAGGCCAGAATACTGGAGTGGGTAGCCTTTCCCTTCTCCAGGGGATCTTCCCAACCCAGGGATCAAACCCAGGTCTCACGCATTGCAGGTGGATACTTTACCAGATGAGCCACAAGGGAAGCCCAAGAATACTGGAGTGGGTAGCCTATCCCTTCTCCAGGGGATCTTCCCAACCTAAGAATTGCATTACAGGTGGATTCTTTACCAACTGAGCTACCAGGGAAGCCCATGATATGTAAACTATATCTCAATTTTCTACAAAGGGAATGTGATCTAATGATTCAAATTTCAAGACACAAAACAGTCAGCAATGACAAGTCTCCCTTCTTCCTCTGGGAGCAGCTACCTACTGCCCCTGCAACCCTTAGGGTCCATGTTGATCAAGGAATCAGTTTTCTATTGTTCGTGATGTTGTCTTATGCACAACTTTTTTTTATTATACTAACTGCTTTCCAGTTTGCTTTTTCCTTGGTTACAACCTACTAGTCCCTTGTGTGTGTTTTTTTTTTAATTTTTCATTGCAGTATAATTGCTTTACAGTGTTGTGTTAGTTTCTGCTGTGCAACAAAATGAATCAGCTGTATGTATACATATATCTCCTCTCTCTGAGCCTCCCTCCTACTTCCCAATCCTACTCCTCTAGGTCATCAAAGAGCACTTAGCTGAACTCCTTGTGGTATACAACGGCTTCGCACTGGCTAGCTACTTAATACGTGTGTGTGCTAAGTCGCTTCAGTCATGTCCGACTCTGTGAGACCCTATGAACTGTAGCCTGTTAGGGTCCTCTGTCCATGGCATTCTCCGGATGAGAATACTGGAGTGGACTTCCATGCCGTCCTTCAGGGGACATTCCTGACCCAGGGATCAAGCCTGCATCTCTTACGTCTATTGCAATGGCAGGCAGGTTCTTCACCACTAGCGCCACCTGGGAAGCCCATTTAATACATGGTAGTGTATATATGGGGCTTCCCTGGTGGCTCAGATGGTAAAGAATCTGCCTGCAATGCCAGAGACCTGGGTTTGCAAACCAACAAAGCACACAGTGTATATATGTCAATGCCAACTCTCCCGATTTGCCCTGCTCTCTGCTTCCCTTATATTAGACGTACTGGGACAGTCTGCTGCAGGTGACCATGTCCTGCAGAGTATAACATGAGATAGCCATCTATAATAATGGTGACAATTATATTGTATCACAAGCATCAGTATATGTCTTTATCAAGCCCAGACCAGATTGTGAGTGAAGTCGCTCAGTCGTGTCTGACTCTTTGTGACCCCATGGACTGTAGCCTACCAGGCTCTTCACTTCATGGGATTTTCCAGGCAATAGTACTGGAGTGGATTGCCATTTCCTTCTCCAGCAGATCTTCCCGACCCAGGGATCGAACCTGGTCTCCTGCATTGTAGACAGACGCTTTACCGCCTGAGTCACCAGGGAATTGCCTCAGACCAGATTAAGGAGACTGAATTAAATTTGGTCTCATCTGGGCTGATTGAATCTGGGTCTTGGCCAGGACACCCCGGGGCTTGCCTGGGATTTTGTTTTCAGCAGAGTTTGAGGTTATATGATTTTTGGTGACAATGTGCACAGTCAAATGAGTCTTTACTCTTCTGAACATTTTTGTTCCTGAAGGCTTACGAGGGAACTGCCAAACTGAGTTAAATGAATCAAGAGACCAACCCGCCTTGGGCCATAGTAAGCAAAGACCAAACACGCAATTGAGAGCGACCTTCAGCTGGTTGCTTACCTGGCCTAGATGCCCACAGACCTCTCACGCTAGGAGAGTTGGGACAGCAGGTACCATCACAAAGTTCCCCACCCACTCTCCCAGGGATCAGATTGTTAATATTGTGCTGGGTCCCTTAACATATTTAAGGATTGAGGCCTTGGACTTCCCTGGTGGTCCAGTCGTAAAGAGTTCACCTGCTAACACAGAGGACACAGTTTCGATTCCTGGCTGGGGGACTAAGATCCCACATACTGCGGGCAACTAAATTCACCGCAACTGCTGAGCTCAAGCATTATAATGACTGAAACTCATTCACCCTAGAGCCCATACCCCACAACAAGAGAAGCCACAGCAGTGAGAAGCCCGTGCACCACAGCTAGAGAATAGCCCTGCTTGCTGCAACTAGAGAAGGTCTGTGAGCAGCGATGAAGACCTAGCACAACCAAAACTAAATAAATAAATCGATCAATGTTAAAAAAAAGAATTGAGGGGACTTCCCTGGCAGTCCAGTGGTCAAGGCTTTGCCTTCTAATGCAGCGGGTACAGGTTCACTCCCTAGTCAGGGGCCTTGAGGCCAAAACTACTCAAAATGTTGTAACAAATTCAATAAAGACTTAAAAAAAAGATCCACATTAAAAAAGAAAATTGAGGTCTTGTGGCCTGTTTTGTCCATTTGTTCATTAGTAGAGTAGAAATTTCTCTCTCTAAAAAAAAACAACAACAACAACAAAAAAAAAAACCCAGTGAGCTTGAATGGAATTAGTTGTCCCCTCTGCAGCTTTGCTGCTGTTGGTCCTGAAAGTGCTTCTACACAGAGTCCTTGGATGTCCCATTCTTTATGAAGTTAGTAGGACACATACCCTGAGTGGTTCTCTCATCACGGTTCCAGTCACTTCCCAGGATGATCTCTCTGTGCCCTGATGCCACCTGTGTCAGTAGCAAGCATGAGTGCAGGTCACTCTTGTTAGAGCCGATGAAGCCCCATGGGTGAGGAATGCAGGAACTCCCTCCAGGCCTGGGCAAGAGGCATGGAAGGGGACAGGTCAAAGATGCTGCGGGGTTGTAAAGCTGGAGAGGCTGAATCCATCAGGGAGGCACCAAATACTAACAGAACCTACTCCCCAGCTTTGTGGGGAGGATCCATTGCAATGAGGCACCCAACGTGCTTAGAACAGTTGCTGCTCTGGAAATGCTGGCCTTAGCAAGTGAAGAGTAGAGTCAAACAGCTATTTGCAAAAAAGGATGTCCATTGGATTAAGGGTTTGATGAGGACCCAGGGCAACTACTGTTGGGGCTGTGACAAGGACTCCACAGGGAAGAAACCAGCAGCTCAGCAGCTGCGAGAAATGCTCACTTGAGGATAGAGAATCATGGTGGTGTGAACATGGCTTATTGGCAAGTGATTCTCAGAACTCTTGGAGAAGGAAATGGCAACCCACTCCAGTATTCTTGCCTGGAGAATTCCATGGACAGAGGAGCCTGGTGGGCTACAGTCTATGAGCCCACAAAGAGTTGGACATGGCTGAGCAAACAACTCTCAGAATTCTAGAGTTCTTACCCATTAAGTGGGCATAATTATATTAGCTAACTCATAAGATCACTGCAATAATATTTGTAAAGGTGAGTCCTTTGCTTGACACAAAATGTTTTTTGTTGTTTAGGTGTTAAGTCGTGTTTGACTCTTTTGAGAGTTGTAACCCACCAGGCTCCTTTGTCCATGGTATTTCCCAGTCAAGAATATTGGAGTGGGTTGCCATTTGCTTCTTTATGACAAAATGAGCATGCGGTAAATGGTGGTAGGGGTGGAGGTGATGTTTCTTGGAAGATTTTATGAGACTCCTTGTAGGGCAGACTCAATCTGTTGGGCAGGTGTTTTGAGCTCATGTAAGTGGTGGGCTGCAGTCCATGGGGTCACGATGAGTCAGAAATGACTGAGCGATGTGACTTTCACTTTTTACTTTCATGCATTGGAGAAGGAAATGGCAATCCACTCCAGTGTTCTTGCCTGAAGAATCCCAGGGACGGGGGAGCCTGGTGGGCTGCTGTCTATGGGGTCACACAGAGTCGGACACGATTGAAGCAGCTTAGCAGCAGCAGCAGCAGCAGGTAAAAAGCAAGGGCTGGTATGTAAGCTTTAGAGGAGCAGAGAAGCTGCTGTAATTAAGACAAGAGGGACTCAGTTTTCCTGGGTTGAGGATGGGAATTCCAGGAGGAGGAGCATCAAGGATGGAGTCTCAAAAGAAAGAACTTTGGGAAAGAAATTTATTCATTAGGGAATTTGGGGGGTTTTGAAGTCTGCCCCTTCCTTGAGTTAGCTCCTCAATATCATCTGTCAAGTCTATGCATGTCACTAAAAGTTTTGAAGAAGTGGACTCTTTGGTTATCTCAAAGAAAGGTTGAGTTCTGAGCTCAGTTAAGCAGGTGATGAACCAGGCTGACCCACGGACACAAGATCCGGAAGCTAGGGAACTACTGACACTTGGGGTATAATTGTTACAGCTATGATCATGGCAAATCTAGAAGACGGATCAACAGTTGGGGCCAGGAGATGCAGATGTGGCTAAGAGCATGGCTGGGGAGGTGGGTGAAGGAAGAAACCTAGTGACTGTATGTTCTTTGAACAAATCCCCAAAAGGAATCCAGGAAGAAGAAAGATGGTTTAAACCTCAGAGGAAGGAAGAGGAACATGGGGGTCCAAGTTACACCAGGATGGGGGTCATGAGCCAAACAGCAAACAGACAGCCCCTCCCCCTGTGGTGGAGGTGACTGTGTCTGAGAATCTTGGTCTTGGGCTGTAACTGAGCAGGATCCTATAAGGCCTTCTAGAGCAGCCACTTCCTCCATATCTTCTACTTTAGCTCCTCTCTGAAGGACCTAGAAACTATCTGATACACATTTCCTGAGTTGTTTTATGATGCTAACACCATCACCCAAGGGAAGAAATTAACTCCTTGATAAACGTGAGTACTAGCCTCCAGACTTACTGGCACCTAAGGATTGATAATGCTCACTCCCATGACCTGGCCCTATTATCTTGCCATCAACCAATCAGAGTTGTGCAGGAGCCGTCACACACCCTGGGACGCCCCTCCCTCACCTGGCCTTTAAACATGCTTTGCTGAGGGGACTTCCTTGGCGGTCCAGTGGTTAAGACTTCACCTTCAAACACAGGAAATGTGGGTATGCGGGTTTGATCCCTGGTGGGGGAGCTAAGAAACCACATGCCTCTCAGCCAAAAAACCAAAGCCAAAACATAAAACAGAAGCAAAATTGTAACAAATTCAATAAAGACTTTAGAAAGTTATTTATTTAAAAAATAAAGACTGAAAAATCCCTTTGCTGAAATCCGTCAGGGAGTTTGGGCTTGTTGAGCACTGGCTGTGGTTCGTACCCAGCAACAAACGCTGCACTTCCCTTCACTGCAACCTGGTGTCAGTAAATTGCTTTTACTGCGCGTGGGTGAGCCGACCCAAGCTTAGCTCAGCAACAGGGTGAGGAGTGGACAACCTTGGACTTGCGTCAGAAGGCACCACATGCATAGACTGCACCTCTTTTTCTTGTGGTGGTCTTGGAAAGGGGCCACATTCCTTAAGCCCTAGTGGCTGAACTAGTCCTTGTGCCTTAATGATGTAAGGTAAGTGGACCCTGATGCCTGAAGAGTCAACTAGAACACAAACAGTTTTAGGGACGAGGTTCCAGGGATAAGAAGTGCTGGTGGGGTCTGATTGTCAGGTTTACAGTCCGAGATGAGAAACATTATTGAGACCTACTGTGTGCTGAGCATCATCCACTTGTTTCCATGTTGGAAATGCAGAATTCCTTCAATCCAATTAACAAATATTTATAAGTGCTGACTAGGGCTTCCCTCATAGCTCAGTTGGTAAAGGATCTGCCTGCAATGCAGGAGACCTGAAGTTGATTCCTGGGTCGGGAAGATCCCCTGGAGAAGGCAATGGCAACCCACTCCAGTATTCTTGCCTGGAGAATCCCATGAACAGAGGAGCCTGGTGGGCTACAGTTCATGGGTCACAAAGAGTCGGACACGACGGAGTGACTATACCACCACCATATAGTTGTAGGTCCCACATACAGAAAACGGTCTAAGATGCCTGGGATATGACCCTTCTCCTTCTTTTTACCTCCTTGTATTAAAGTTTATTTATAATTCCTTCACCATTAATATACAGGCTTCCCAAGTGGCTCATGGGTAAAGAATCTGCCTGCCAATGCAAGAGACACAGGTTTGATCCCTGGGTGGGGAAGATCCCCTGGAGAAGGATATGGCAACCCACTCCAGGATTCTTGCCTGGGAAATTTCACGGACAGAGGAGTCTTTTTGGCTACGGTCCATAGGGTCACAAAGAGTTGGACAGGGCAAGTAACTAAGCATGCACACAACATTAATTTTTACCAAAGAGGCACTTGGTTTAGCCAAAAACAACACAAAACTGCATATATTCTTGTCAGTCTGAGACTGGAAAGCCAAATGTGACCTTCTATCATGATTTATTATACTTCCCCATCCCAGCCCCACTGGCCCATGAAGACAATCTGGTTGGTAGCTGTTTTTTCTCAGCAGTACTCTGACCACAATCTGAACTATATCCAATAACGTTGGTATGATGATTTTAAATTACATTGTCTTTAACTTTGTTTTATCAAGGAGGCTGTGAAATCTCTGACCCTGGTCTTGTCTTTTCATTTGGAAAGAGCCAATTGTCCTCTTTGTAAAAAACCTCAAGTTCTTACTGGACCCATGGATGGAATTTAAAGCAATAGTGTTAAGGAACCTGCCTGCCAGTGCAGGAGATGTAAGAGACTTGGGTTTGATCCCTGGGTCATAAATGCCTTTTTATCAGATTGCAGAAGTTCTCTTCTATTTCTTATTTTCTAAGAGTTTTTATTATGAATGAGTGCTGAATGCTTTTTTTGTACCCATTGAAATAATTATATAATTTTCTCCATCATTCTGTTAACTGGCTAATTACACTGATCAATTTTCCTAATATTAACTCAACTTTCCATTTCTGGTATGAAGCTTTCCTAAGTATTATACTTTTAACATATGACTAGT
>SJYF01001442.1:145990-182640 GCA_006410515.1 Procapra przewalskii | reverse complement strand
CTCCCCCACCTCCCCCACCCTCCAGTGCCCCCAGCACTGCTCCACCTTTAAGTCCCCGGTATTTTTCCACCCGCCTTCCTCTCCCCGAGCCGGCTCATTCCCAGCCGACCAACTCCTGCACCGCTTGGAGTTCCAGCTTCCGGTCCCGCCACGTACTGCCCATTCTGTGTTTATGACCATTTTGGCTTTCAGAGCTTCTCATTTCTCCTCCTTCGCTCCATCATCTCTGAATCTTTCGCTCGCATACTTTCCCATACCACCTGCCCAGGAAAGCGCCAGACCTCAAGAGCAATCCAGCTGGCCACGCCCAGGTTGCGGAGGACGGGGTAGAAACCACCCGGGTAGATAAGGGGCGGCATTTGACTGGCTCATCCCTGCGGGAGGGATACGCGGTGCGCAGGATACACGGTGCGCAGTGCAGCGCTGCTTCTCCCCAAGGTCCCAGGCAGTCCCGCTCCAGGACTCTAGGTTCTCAGGTGTTCTCACCCCTTTCAGCGAAAAACCCCGCCCTCCACGCCTCTGGAACGAACTCTTCTCATGCCCATTCCTGTGCAAAACCTCACTTCCCTCCTTCCTCTCTCTTCCAGCGGAATCTAAACCCTGGGATCACATCCCTCCCCCTTTTCAGAACCAGCTGCTCTCCCCATCAGCCTCCCTCTCACCACCTCCTTTTTTTTTTTTAAATTGGAGTATAATTATAATGTGTTAGTTTCTGCTGTATAAGAGCTGAATCAGCTATATGTATACATAGATCCCCTCCCTCTTGAGGCTTCCTTCCACCCCCTCATTCACCCATCTAGATCATCACAGAGCACCAAGCTGAGCTCCCTGTACTATACAGCAGCTTCCCACTAGCTATTTATTTTACACAAGGTAGGGTATACATGCTTCCCTGGTAGCTCACTGGTAAAGAACCACCTACAAATGCAGGATATGTAGGTTCAACCCCTGGGTCAAGAAGATCCTATGGAGGAGGAAGTGGCACCCCACTCCAGTATTCTTGCCTGGAAAATCCCATGGGCAGAGGAGCCTGGTGGGCTACAGTCCAGGGGTGTCACAAAGAGTCAGACCCCACTTATGGACTAGACAAAACAAGAGTGTATGTATAACGATGGTGCTCTCTAAATTCGTCCCACGCGCTCCTTCCCCGACTGTGTTCACAAGTCTGGTCTCTACTTCTGTGACTCTATCCCTGCCCTGCAAATAGGTTCATCAGTAGCGTGTTTCTAGAGTTCATATATCAACCTCTGCTTGAGAAACAGCTAGTGGGCGTAGAGTTCAGGGTTAAGGCACTGGACTGCAGAAACACAGTCATTTACCAAATCTCTCCGAGACCAAAAAGCTGACATATTTAAAATTAATTTGCCAAGTGACCAATTCCGCAACTACCAACATCCACCCCCAACCTTTTTCTCTTAATTGCTTAGAAAATGTGTCATAATAAGTGCTATCTGTGTGCGTGCTAAGTTGCTTCAGTTACATCCTACTCTTTTCAACCCTATGGACTGTAGCCTACCAGGCTCCTCTGTCCACGGGCTTCTCTAGGCAAGAGTGGGTTTCCATGCCCTCCTCCAGGGGATCTTCCTGACCCAGGGATCGAACCCACACCGATTATGTCTCCTGCACTGACAGGCAGGTTCTTCACTACTGGAGCCTAGGAAGTTTCAAATGTTGAATGATGCTTTTCACCATTTTGGCTCTTGGATTTTTTTCTAGTTTAGAAGTTTTAGTTTCTCCACCACATTTTATATTGGATTTATGGATTTGTGATTCACATTTCTAAAAAGTTACTTCTCAAAAGTTACTTATAAAGGTTTTGATAATACATGAGCCTTTTTAAAAAAATTTAACCTTTGGTTTGCAGAGAAAACAGTTTGACCCTTCAAGTGTAATTTTACACCAATTTGCAACTTCTCTTTCTCTTTTTTTCAGTGGTTTGGCAGTCAGCCAAATAAAAGTTTCTTCTGCATGTTCAGTTCAGTTCAGTTGCTCAGTCCTGTCCGACTCTTTGCGACCCCATGGACTGCAGCACACCATGCCTACCTGTCCATCACCCACTCCCAGAGCTTACTCAAACTAATGTTCATTGAGTCAGTGATGCCATCCAACCATCTCATCCTCTGTTGTTCCCTTCTTCTCCCACCTTCAATCTTTCCCAGCATCAGGGTCTTTTCAAATGAGTCAGTTCTTTGCATCAGGTGGCCAAAGTATTGGAGTTTCAGCTTCAGCATCAGTCCTTCCAATGAGTATTCAGAGTTGATTTTCCTTTAGGATGGACTGGCTGGATCTCCTTAAAGTCCAAGGGATTCTCAAGAGTCTTCTCCAACACCACAGTTCAAAAGCATCAATTCTTCAGCACTCAGCTTTCTTTAGAGTCCAACTCTCACATCCATACACGACCACTGGAAAAACCATTGTTTTGACTAGATGGACCTTTGTTGGCAAAGTAATGTCTCTGCTTTTTAATATGCTGTCTAGGTTGGTCATAACTTTTCTTCCAAGGAGTGAACATCTTTTAATTGCATGGCTGCAGTCACCATCTGCAGTGATTTTGGAGCCTCCCAAAATAAAATAAAATAAACACTTTCCCCATCTATTTCCCATGAAGTGATGGAACCAGATGCCATGATCTTAGTTTTCTGAATGTTGACTTTTAAGCCAACTTTTTCACTCTCCTCTTTCACTTTCATCAAGAGGCTCTTAAGCTCTTCTTTGCTTTCTGCCATAAGGGTGGTGTCATCTGCATATCTGAGGTTATTGATATTTCTCCCTGCAATCTTGATTCCATCTTGTGTTTTATCCAGCCCAGCGCTTCTCATGATGTACTCTGCATATAAGTTAAATAAGCAGGGTGACAATATACAGCCTCGATGTACTCCTTTCCTGATTTGGAACCAGTCTATTGTTCCATGTCCAGTTCTAACTGTTGCTTCCTGATCTGCATATAGGATTCTCAAAAGGCAGGTCAAGTGGTCTGGTATTCCCATCTCTTTCAGAATTTTCCACAGTTTGTTGTGATCCACACAGTCAAAGGCTTTGGCATAGTCAATAAAGCAGAAGTAGATGTTTTTCTGGAACTCTTTTGCTTTTTCGATGATCCATCAGATGTTGGCATTTGATCTCTGGTTCCTCTGCCTTTTCTAAATCCAGTTTGAACATCTGGAAGTTCATGGTTCATGTACTGTTGAAGTCTGGCTTGTAGAATTTTGAGCATTACTTTACTAGCATGTGAGATGAGTGCATGTTAATTCTGCATGTTAATTTTCACATATCCATGACAACCTCCCCAATGGCAAAATCCCAAAATGGGAGTTATAGTTCAATATAGGCACAAGTCTTTAAACTAGAGTTGACAGTAAATGCATTTGAGGGAAAAATCCATCCATTGGAATATATACATATATAGCATTTAGGAAGTTCCCTGGACATCCCTAGGGTCCAGTGGTTAAAGAATCTGTCAATGCAGGAGACATGGATTCCATCCCTGATCTGGGAAGATCCCATATGCTGCAGAGCAGCACAACTACTAAAGCCCATGAGCTCCTGAGCCCACGCTCCAGAGCAATAGAGGTCTCCATAACGAGAAACTTGCACACCACCACTAGTGAGCAGCCCCCACTCACTTGCACACAGCAATGGAGACCCATTTATTTACTTTTGGGTGGCCAAAAAAAAAAAAAAAGAAATAAAATTAAGAAAAGAAGTGCCCTGCTCCTGAAACATGAAAACCCACATAAGACTGACTTTTATCAGAGCTGGACTGAAAATCCATAGGAAAATATCTGATAAAAATAGACGTGAAAACTTGCAAACCAAGCTAAACTACTAAACATAAATGAAAAAAACAAACCAAACTTACAGGAAAATCTTCAATGTTGTATAAATCACAGCACACAAATTTGTATATTTTAAAAAGTAATTGACCAAAACAATTTTGAGGAGAACTCCAAGGATCACTCATCACGGAAATGGGTTCTGCAACAAATTGATTTTCAAGAAATCAGTTTTCTGTTCATTGGACTTTGGGAAGCAGTGATTGGTTATTTGGCAAATTGACCTATTTTTTCAACCTCTTCATCTTTCCTGGGTTTTCTCTGGAAGCCACACATCAGGCTACCTGGGGCTCCCAAAACTGCTTCCTGTTACCGTCAATAAAATAGGCTGGAATAGGATGTGGCCACATCAGCCTTTAACCTAGTACTTTGTACCCTCTTCTGGGTTTCCCTGGTGGTTCAGATGGTAAAGAATCTGCCTGCAATGCAGGATACCCGGGTTCAATCCCCGGGTCGGGAAGATCCCCTGGAGAAGAAAATGACAACCCACTCTAGTATCCTTGCCTGGAAAATCCCATGGACAGAGGAGCCTGGCTGGCTGTGGTCCACAGGGTTGCAGAGTTGGACATGACTGGGTGACTTTCACTTTGTACCCTTTTCTGCTGGATTCGCCCCCTCATTCACACTCTTAAGTCATAGGACTGTTCTCTTCTCCCCACATTGATCTAAGACTCCCAGCCCTGATTAAGCCCCCAGAACCCCACTCTCAAAGTGAACTTAGGTATGACCGATTTTAATGAGGTTTTAGGCCATCCAGCCAAGCAGGTAACTTCAAGTGGATTGCTAGCCAACCCAGCTCTACCAATACCACCTGTTTTCCTCCAGCATGCTGTGGGGTTCTCCCCTTTTCAGTCCCTCCTTTTTGCTGTTCACACTTCCTCCCTCTCTCTGGTCCTTCTTCAATCACTCCTCTTGAGTTTTCTTGTAGAACACCACTCATCCATCCTGTTTACTACTTCCACACATTCACCTTCCAGAACCAAAAAGGAAGCTTCAGTGAAAGAAACCTGACCCTTCCCTCACAAGAGAGAACAGTTTATGTCTATACATTGCAGTGGAAAGAAACCCTCTAGCCATCTCCATACACTGGCATCTCCTACCTTGACACGTCCTCTCTCATGACCTTGTATCCCCCCTCTCCACCCTCATCCTGATTTCCTTTCACAACCAAGCTTCCTAGACCAGCTAGTTATGCCATTTCCCCTTTGTCCCAACCAATAGACACTTCTTGATCTTTTTCTTTCCTAACACCCTTGCAACATTTGACAGAGTAAGATACCTCCTTCCAGACACTCTTTGTTGTGCATCTTCTCTGGCCAGGGCTTCTCAATCTCTTTTGCACCATCCCTTTCCCCTGTTATCACCTTAGAGGTCAGTGAGCCTAGCTTTGGCCTTAAGACTCACCTGTTCTTTAAGCAGATCCTGGCTGGTCCCACCCACTCACAGACTTAACCGCCTTTGCTGCGCTGCTGTGGGGGTCTCAGGTCATTGTCCTGGGCCATGATCTTGATAGTTCAAGACAACACTTGGATGTCTCCTTGAGGTCTAGAATGAAACACACACGAAGTGAACTTGTTCTCTTTCCCTCAACTATGTGTCCCTTGTCCAAACCAGAAAGTTCCCTTTCCCACCATCACCAAACCCAAGGTGGGCAGCACCTGCACTTGACTGTCTCTGAAAGCCACTTTGCCCTCCTCATTCTATTGCTCCTGGCTGGGCGCAGGCAGTCATTACTCTCTTCTTGGGAAAAGACCAGTTCCCTTAGCCTTCTGATCTTCTAATCTGCACCCAACATGGTGGCCAAAGGGAACTCCTTAGTGCAAGGTTAGTTATACCCTCTGTCCCCTGGCTTGCCTCTGTGAGGCTCGGAGCTTTCTTTTATTATTATTTATTTTTTCATTTTGGCCAGGCTGGCTGCCTGGCCTACTCTCCAGTTGCAGTGTGCTGGCTCTTATCGTGGTGGCTTCTCTTGTTGTGGAAGACAGGGTCTAAGGGTGTGAAAGCTCCAGTAGTTGTGGCACGTGGGCTCAGCAGTTGCGGCTTCTGGGCTCCCGAGCGCAGGCTCAGCAGTTGCGGCTTCTGGACTCCAGAGCGCAGGCTCAGAGGTTGTGGCTCATGGACTTAGTTGCTCCATGGCACATGGGATCTTCCCGGACCAGGGACTGAACCTGTGTCTTCCTCATTGGCAGGTGGGTTCTTTACCACTAAGCCACCAGGAAAGCCCATATTTTTTTCAAAAGATGTGGATCATTTTTTAAGTCTTTATTGAATTTACTACAATATTGTTTCTGTTTTATGTTTTGGTGTTTCGGCCACAAGTTATGTGAGATCTTACTTAGCACCCTGACCAGGGACTGAACCCACACCCCTTGCCTTGGAAGGAGAAGTCTTAACCGCTGGACTGGCAGAGAAGTCCCAAGTCTCAGAGATTTCAAGAGGACACTTCAAGATATGGGGCCTTTTGTAATTTAACATTCTCTCTCCAGCTCCAAAATTCAGCTTAGGCTCCTAGAAAACTTGCCTGATCCCATCCTGGAAGGTGTCCTGTAGAGCAGAACTCTCAGCTCACATTACTCTGATGAGGGTCGTCATTGTGAGCTTCTAGACAGCAGGCCTGGTCTGACTCAGTTTCGCCTCTCCAGAATCTAGCCCCCATGTAGGCTTTCAAAAGTGTTTGATGAAGAAACCTGAAAAATCTTGGGCTTCTTGGCCCATGGTGTTTCAGTTGAGACTTTGACATTGTGCAGGAGGAAGAGACAGGGCTCCCTATGGGGAAACCCAAAATTCCAAGTCACAGCTTGACTGGGAGACTTCTGAGGGCAAAGGCAATTGGAGGCAGTGCAGCTTTTCCTCCTAATTGCACACCTGCTCAGTTGTATCTGACTCTTTGTGACCCCATGGACTGTAGCCCACCAGGCTTCTCTGTCCATGGGGTTTCCCAGGCAAGAATACTGGAGTGGGTCACCATTTCCTCCTCCAGGGGATCTTCCCGGCCTCAGGATCGAACCCAGGTCTCCCGCATTGGCAGGCACATTCTTTACCACAGAACCACCTGGGAAGGCCTTTCCTCCTAACTGGGAAGATGTAATTTCCATCACTCTGTTTCCCTGGGACTCTGCCCTGCAAAGTGAAGGTAGTGCATTTTGGAAAGGTCTGTTCTGCTGTGAAGGCAGTCAGGGCGGCTTGGGCAGTGTAAAGGCGCCACAGACATTTGCTGACTGCATGCATGAAGTGCTTTTGGCTTAACCTCGAGGCAGGGGTGCGTTTTTGAGTACCCAAACCTCCCCTTCTGCCCTGTTATGCTCGACTTAGAGGGACTCCAGCCCCCTCGAGGATTGCCTTCTGAGCACCGAGATGACAGCATGGTGCCATGGCAGCATCAGAGGGGACACGTGATTTAGAGCCTTCTTTGGTGAGGCCGCCAGTCCTGGAGGTGCTTTGCTGCTGGGCCACTCCTTAGATGCCACTGACCTGTGACCACACAGTCCAGGTAGATCAAATACTTTCCCAGACCAGTGGCCACTGGGCATCCTAGGTAGAGGTGTCATCAAGAGGGCAGCCAAGAAGCAGGCAGCGCCTACCTAGTGCCCGAGTCCAGTCCAACAGGCTGTTTCCTCCAACCAGAAGAGACGGGTGACTAATTCACCATGACAGCACAGAACTCTTGCCAAGTCCTTCCTGAGCTGGGGGAGAGTCACTTCCAAGTAAGCATAAAGCTGAGTCTATAAAGCATGGCGCTCTTGGCATCAGTGCTCACAAGTGACAACCCTGCCAAAGCTCTGCGATGCATGGCGTGCCTGGCATCCATGGTTAGAGGCAATGAGCTTGCCAAAATGCTGTGAAAAATCACTTTCCAAGGTAAGGAGACTAAAGGGAAAGACTGTAGGTATTTCACTGGCTTGGAGCCATGGCAGCTTAGCCAGTTGATGGAAAATCAGTCACCATTCACGTTCACATCAAATGGAAATACCCATGAAGCAGTATGCTTTGGTCTAATACACTAACAAAAATGAACATTTTAAGGACAATTCACAGTGTTTTGAAGGGTATAGTATAACTGCTGTCTTCACACACTGCTCTCAACAGCATGTATTTGTACAACCTCCCATGGAGGGCAATTTATCATTATCTGTCAAGAACTGAAAGAGTTCATGACCCTCTCTCCAAAGAAAATAAAGCAAGATATGGAGGAAAGTTTCATTAGAGTGTTAATTGTCATTTTGACAGAGGTTTCAAGTGCTCAAATTGTAGTGCAGGACAAACGTTTTAACATTGTGTTCGGTACCGAAAGGATGATGGTGAGCACAGCATGGCAACATGGAAGAGCGCCTGTGGCAACCACAGGACACAACTCCACGTGTGTGTGTGTGTGTGTGTAAGGATGACAAGTGAGTGAAACAGCCTTCACAGGAAAGTGGAATCTGGGTCGGTCCACCAAAATGATAACTGGTTGTGTCTGGGAGTGGGAGTGATGGGGAGTTATTTTTTCTCTTTCAAATTTAGAACAATGCAATATAACACAAAAAAACTTTCATAGAGATGTGAGGGTTGCCAAGTAGAGACAAAAAAGGCAACTGAGGGACTTCCCTGGTGGTCCAGTGGTTAAGACAACACACTTCCACTATAGGGGGGGCCTAGGTTCCATCTCTATTTGAGAACTAAGATCCCAAATGCTGCATGGTGTGCCAAAAGGTAAAAATAAATTATTTTTAAAAAGGCAACTGAGGGACTTCCCTGGTGGTCCAGTGGTTTGTTCCCAATACAAGGGTCCCAGGTTCAATCCCTGGTCAGGGAACTAGATCCTGTGTTCTATAACTGAAGATCCCCACATGCCACAACTAACCTGGTGCGGCCAAATAATTTTTTTTTTTTTAATTTTTAAGGCAACTGAGAATCCTCATCTGGTGGACAGGAAGGAGCCTTTCAGGAAAGACAGGGTGCTCGACCTCCCAGAGCTGGGTTTCACTTTGGTTTGGACAGGGCAGGGTGCAGGCTGGCATAGAAGCAAGGAGGGGCCTTTGCTGACTGCTTTCTCTCGGGATCTTAAGACATCTGGGGAAGAGACAAGCTGATTTTGATTGGGAAAGTTTGGATACCTCACACACCGCCTGTGTGGGAAACCTGGCTCCAAAATGAGCAGTCTCTCAACATATCCGACGTGGGCCCGTGAGGACCCCAGGGGAGCCTCAGGAAGTGATGGTATCAACTCGGGAGAAGCTTCAAGGAACTGGTGGTGAAGAAGACGAAGGAGAAGGGGTGGGTGCAGGGTGGCAGGCAGGAAGCTGTGATGCTCTCCAGGGCAGCGACAGTCCTGGTGCCTGGGCTTGGAGAAGCAGGAGGAGGCATCCTGGCCCTCCACTAGCAGGTGGCAGGAGCATGGCTTTGAGAAGTCTTCATGACTGTGTCTTAAGAGAGCAGGCTCAGTGAACTTATGGTTGCTGGGGGGAAGGGATAGTTAGGGAGGTCGGGATGGGCATGTACACACTGCTATATTCAGGATGGATAACCAGAAAGGACCTGCTGTATAGCACAAGGAACTCTGCTCAGTGTTGTGTGGCAGCCTAGATGGGGGGCGGGGGGGAGTTTGGGGGTGAATGGAGACATATATGTGTGGCTGAATCCCTTATGATCACAACATTGTTAATCAACTATGCATGTGTGCTGAGTCGCTTTAGTCGTGTAGGACTCTTTGCGACCCCATGGAATATAGCCCGCCTGGCTCTTCTGTCCAAGAGATTCTTCAGGCAAGAATACTGGAATGGGTTGCCATGCCCTCCTGCAGGAGATCTTCCTGACCCAGGGATCGAACCCTCATCTCTTATGCCTCCTGCATTGGCAGAGGGGTTCTTTACCACTGGTGCCAATTATTCCAATACAAAATAAAAAGTTTTAAAAAATAATAAAATGTATACTAATGCTTGAAAAAAATAAAAGTGATTCTTACATGATGGATCTATTTAAAAAAAGAAGTCCCCACACATCAGAATATTTGAAAAAAAAAAAAAAGAGAGAGCCAGGCTCAGGTTGGAGCGGTGCTAGGCCAGGTCCTTAGGGCACACATGTAGCCCAAAGCCTAGTATCAGAACTTCGTATAGAAAGAGGCAGCTGAGTGAACGGATGGTTGATTGAGTGAATGTTTGAGGCCTTATATAAAGCACTGGGATGTGATTACACGGTCTTAACGGGATCTGACACTGTCTGAGCTCAACCCACCATGTGTCACAGCAGCTAGCTCTAAGAAACATCAAAACATGTATTTAAATAATCCCTCTGGAGAAAATGTATCAATCAACAAGGAAGCATGGATGGAAATACTATGATTTCCTTAGAGCCACGCCTTGCAGGATTCAAAAGGAGCCCAAGACAGAGTTCTGTCCTACAAAGTGTGCCTCATCAGTGTCTTACCCCCATATATCCTTATTCCTGGGTCCTGTCTGAAATTCTTGAGGGCCAGCAACCCACTCCAGTACTCTTGCCTGGAAAATCCCACGGTTGGAGGAGCCTGGTAGGCTGCAGTCCATGGGGTTGCACAGAGTCGGACACGACTGAAGCGACTTAGCAGCAGCAGCTACCAAATCAGGGCCATCCTATTTGAAATCAGTAATCTGTGAACCGACCTCCCTGGTGTCACTGTGGGTAAGTGTCCGCCTGCCAATGCAGGGGACGTGGGTCCTATCCCTGGTCTGGGAAGATCCCACGTGCCGCGAGCAACAAAGCCTGTGTGCCACAACTATCGAGCCACGAGCTACAACTGCCAGGCTCACACACTGCAGCTGGCTGAGTGCGGGCACCGAGAGCCTGCGCTCTGCAGAAAGAGAAGCTACTGCGAGAAGCCTGCGCAGTGCAACAGGACGGCCTCGCTCGCTGCAGCTAACGAAAGCCCATGCAAAGCAACAAAGACCAGCCCAGCCAAAGAGAAATAAAATCAAGAGACAAAGTTATCAAATAAATAAATACTTAATACATGGTGAGGTATATTAAGAAAAACAATCTGTGGGTTACGGAGAATTGTCTATCTACAAAGTGAGAACCAAATCGGAATGTAAATCAGGTGAAGGCAAATATCTTTCAGACTTAAGCGCAGACAAGAAACTATGCAAAATGAGGGGGAACTATTTCATCTTCACGAGATGTGCTACCCTGGGAGTGATTTTAACTCACCAGCTTATTTGCATCTGGACAAAGAGGAACCTAAATCACTTTCATTATCGTAAGAGGGCGATTAGCCAGCTGAGAAGAATGTTCCTCCTGACAGCAATTAATCTTGGTCAGCCTCCTCTCTGCTCCCAGACCATCGCCTTGCTGAGTCATTCCACTGAGCTCCGGCCCGGCCACAGCCCAGCTGCCGTCTGCTCACCAGAGGCACCGGGGCCAGCTGACTGCAACCGCCAGGAGCCCTAGGGTCTCACTACTGGGGTTGTTGTCATTGCTGTCACTTTGTTGGTTTGTGTGTGTGTGTGGTTAGATAAAAAGCATATTATTTATGTAAAATTATGTATGTAGGTAAAAACCCATAGTTAAGACATGTCAAATCTTAAAATTTTTACAATGGCACGTTCTTGGAATCCAAACAGAAAGAACCTTCCTTTTCATCCGGCTGTGTCTTCTGCTTCTAAACAGCTATTTATTCCGTTTTATAAAGATCTTCAAGCAGATTGCATAAGTGAAAAAGAGGAAGCAGCAGAGAAAAAAAGGTATACCATAACATCAGTTTGGTCAACGCACACACACATACGGACAGACACATACATATGTGCTTATACACGAAAAAGCCTTACTAAAAAGCCATACTGAATGCCTTATTAAACCGTCGAGAGTTGTGATCTCTGGGGCTGTGAAGATAGAGGAAACTCATTTTCTAAAGTTTGCTTTTCTCTGATGTGTGATTGTTTTACATTGAGTTTATATTACTGTTGTAACTAAAATTGATAAATATCGAATGTTAAAGACGACCACACACTGAGACTCTCTCTGCATGGGAGGTTTGCCTAGCGATAAAATATCATCCCAGTTAAACTACATACTTTCTCTCTTAGAACAATCTATTCTCATTTCCTCCTTGCTTTTGTTTTTCCTAGAAATGAAGAAAGTGACCAGTAGCCTCTAAATCAGAGGGCTCTATGAATTTGTCTTTCCTTTTTCTTATGAAAATTTCAAACGTAACACAAAGGAAGCAGAAGAGCCTAATAAGCCCCCATGTTTATATCACCAACTTCTACAGTTACCCACTTTCTACTGTTCAGGGTTTATTTTTGTCTTCATCTATCTTCCACCCCCATCTCAAACAAATTAATTTGTATGCATATATTTCTTTTTGGCTTTGAGGTAATAATTTATATACTGTGAAATGAATAAAACGTAACCTTAAATTCTGAAAAGTAAACATGTCTGTGTAACTCACACACCTATCAAGATAGAAAAAAACTTCCCATCATCCTAAAATATGCTCCTGTACCCTTCACAGTCAAACTCCTCCTCTCTTTCTTTTCACCACAGTTAATTTAGTTGCCTGTCCTAGAACTTCTATTCACTGGTTTTTAATATAATAAAACTATTTTCATTATAAAAGCAGGACATGTTAAAGAAAATATTGAGAGTTAAAAAAAAAACTACAAAAACAGACGGAAAGGAATAATGAATCAATCGTCCCATTACACACAAGGAAAAATATTTAAAAGTTCTATTTTCTTTTAGTTTTTAAGGAAGTGAAGTGGTTCAGTCGTGTCTGACTCTTTGCGACCCCATGGACTGTAGCCTACCAGGCTCCTCTGTCCATGGGATTTTCCAGGCAAGCGTACTGGAGTGGATTGCCATTTCCTTCTCCAGTGGATCTTCCCAACCCAGGGATCGAACCCGGGTCTCCCGCGTTGTAGACAGATGCTTTACCGTCTGAGCCACCTTTCTAGGTATATATTTTTCTTGTTTTGTTTACTTGTGATTACTTACTTCATATGACTTTTCATAATAATTTCACAAGACAAGCATCTCTCCTATAATATTCTCAAAGGGAAAAAACCTATCAACTTAAAATTTAATACCCCAACAAAAATATCATTCAAAATGGAGGCAAAATAAAGATTTTTGTAGACATACAAAAGCTGAAAGAATTCTTTAGAAGCAGATTCATACTGTGTGTGTGTGTGTGTGTGTGTGTGTGTGTGTTAGCCACTCAGTCATGTCCAACTCTTTGTGACCCTGTGGACTTTATCTGTCTACGGGATTCTCCAGGCAAGAATATGGAGTGGGTTGCCATTCAGTCCACCAGTGAGGCCACCAGGGAAGCCCCACGATAAGAATGGTTAAAAGAAGCCTTTCAGGAAGACGGTAAATGACATCAGATGGAAGGAGGGACCTGCACAAAGCAATAAAGAGCACTAAAAACGGTGGGGCTTTCCTGGTGGCTCAGTCAGTAAAGAATCCGCCTGCCAGGCCAGGAGACATAGGTTCAATCCCAGGGTCAGGAAGATCCCCTGGAGGAGGGCACGACAGCCCCCTTCCAGTATTCTTGCCTGGAGAGTCGAGTGACTAACACACACACACAGAAATGGTAAACATGTGAGTAAATACATAGGAATTTTATCTTAATATTTACTGTCTTTAAAAAACCCTTAAGGATATCCAGTTCTAAGAAGGAGTAGCCCTATTCAGTCCAAGTCCAAGCCTCTTACAATGAAGATTCGCTGGATAGAACACAGCACAGTAAACGGAAGATGACTCTGGAAAGAGAGCGAAAGAATCGAGTGAACTGCCTAAGGGCTGCAGGACTTGAGGGGCAACCCAGCAGTGGCGGCTTTCTTAAGAAGCTTGTGTTTGCTTGTTCTGTCTCCTCCCTATCCTGATGAAGTACCAAAGCTGTCAACAAGCACAGATCAAAAACTTTAAGAAAAGTCTGCTTCTCTAGTCAAAGAACCAATAAAGAGTGACATAACTGCAGAAACTGTAGTCTGAGCATACTTGCCCCACCCCAGCCAAACACCAGTAGAATTCCTGTGCCCCCTCCCATCATCTTGCTCAGTCCCTCCAGGGAGCCCGTGGTTCACCCCTTTACGGCGGCGGCAGGTAATACTCCAAGTGCCCCTCTGGGGTTGCACAAGAAGGGTCCAGGAGGGAGCTGAACCCCTCATCCCCTCACCAGGTGCCAGCAAGACTGACGAGGCAGTGCAGTGAGGCTGGTTAGCACCCTGCTTTTCTACAGATGGTGTCAGCATGGCTCAGAGAGAGCCTGAGCGCCCGTCCCCATGCGGTAGCAGCGAGGCAGAATGAAGTGTCCCAGGAGCACAGAGAGGGGCTGAACTCACACTGTACTCACTGCCGACAGGCGGATGGGAGTCGAGCTCCAGCTTCATCAGGAAGGCGCTAGCTGGTCCAGAAGGGGGAATCAAACACCTGCCCTGACCACAACCTGCTACTATGCCTAAACAGGGTGAGTGCCTGCTAACAAAGAACATTAACTAGAATCCAAAGTCACACAACATAGTAGCCAAAATGTCAACGATATGATTTTTAAAAGAATCACATCAATAAAAAAATCTTGTTACACCAAAAACCAGGAAAATCACACTTGAAAGAGAAAAGACAATCAGTGCTTACACCAAGATGACTCAGTTGCTGGAATATTAGGAAGAGCATTTTTTAAAGCAGCAATGATAAAAATTGCACAATGAGCAATCTACAACACTCTTGAAACAGAAGAAAAAGAAAATCGAAGCAAAGGAATATAAATTATTCAAGAAATAACAAGTTGGAAATTGTAAGACTGAAAGATACAATAATTGAAATAAAAATCCAAAGGATGAGCTCAAGAGTAGTCTGGAGATAACAGGCAATGAACGAATGAAGTTGAACACAGATAATTGGAAATGACCCAGTCTTTACAATAAAAAGAAAATAAACTGGAAAAAAAAAAGCAGAGTCTGAGAGATCTGTGGAATGGTAACAAAAGATCTCTGATGCTGGGAAAGATTGAAGGCAAAAGGACAAGGCAGCCTCAGGGATGAGACGGTCATGTATGATAGCATCACCGACTCAATGAACAAGAATTTGAGTAAACTCCCGGAGATAGTAAAGGACAGAGGAAACCAGTGTGCTGCAGTCCATGGGGTCGCAGAGAGTTGGACACGACTTAGCGAACAAACAGCAACAGATCCAGCATTGGTGTCATGAACATTCTAGAAAGGGCAGAAAAAGTGTGCCGCTGAAAAATACTCAAATAAATAGTGGATAAAATTGTCAAGCATCTACAAATAAAATATTAAAAAGTGAATTTATAAAGGTTGCAGGACACAGGAAAGTATAGCATGTAATTGTATTTGTATAAGCCATATAACCAAAACATACACACACATACACACATTTGGACAGCTGTTTTCTGACAAAGTTGCAAAAACAATTCAATGGAGAAAGAACAGGCCTTTTAACAAACTGACACTGAAACAAGTGGATGCTCATGTACAAAAAAATCAACTTGAGCCCATAAATTGCATCACATAAAAAATAATTCCAGATGGACTATAGAGCCCAACGTAAAATCTAAAACCTAAAGCTCTAGAGGAAAACAGAAGGAGAGTATCTTTGTGATCTTGAAGTAGGTAAAAAGCTTTTCAATATAACACCAAAGACACAATCTAGGAAAAATAAACTGATAAACTGAACTTTAGCAAAAGTAAAACTTCTGCTCTTTGAGAGAAAGAAAAGACAGACCACAGACTGGGAGAAAATTTTGCCAAGCATATATCTGAAAATGCATTTATGTCTAGACTATATAATAAACTCTCAAAACTCAATAGCAAAACAATGGAAAGTCCAATTAAAAATAAAGTGGAAAAGAGATCTGAACAAACATTTGTCCAAATAAGTCCAATGGATGGCAATAGCATATAGCATTAGTTTTTAAGGAAATGCAAATCAAAATCAGACTGTGATACCATTACGTACATTATATTGCTGTTGTTGTTTAGTTGCTAAGTTGTGTCTGACTCTTTTGCAATCCCATGGACTATAGTCCATCAGGCTTCTCTTCTTGTCCCAGGCAAGAATACTGGAGTGGGTTGCAGTCTCCTTCTCCAAGGGATCTTCCTGACCCAGGGATTGAACTCGAGCCTCCTGCCTCGGTGGGCAGTTCTTTACCACTGTGCCCCCTGGGAAGTCTTCACACATATTACAGAATGACTAAAATTAAAAAAGATTGACCACACTGAATGTTGGAGAGGATTTGAAGGAACTGAATCCTGGTATGCTGCTGTGGAAATGTAAAAGGATACAACTACTTCAGAAGTTTAGAGCTTCTCAAAAACTTAAACATGTAACCACAGGTCCCAGACATTCAATTCCAAGAGAAAAGGAAGCAGATGGCCGCACAAAGACCTGGACACAAGTGTTCACAGCAGTTTTATTTGTAATAGCCCCAAACTGGCAACAAACCAATGTCCCTCCACAGATGAATGGAAAAAACAATTGCGGTCTTATCTATACAATGGACTGCTTCGGGGGGGGGGGGAGAAATAATTACTGATAACACAGTATGGATAATCTCAAAAATAAGTATGTTGATACAAATAACAAAAGCTGAAAAGGATCTGGAAAAGAGGGAACCCTCCTATACTACTGGTGGGATTGTAAGTTGATGCAGCCACTGGGGAAAACAATATGGAATTGTCTCAGAAAACTGAAAGTTAACTTTCCACATGGCCCAGCAATCCCATTCCTGGGCATCTGTCTGGACAAATCTACAATTTAAGAAGATGCATGCACCCCTATGTTCGTAGCCGCACTGTTCACAACAGGCAAGAAATGGAAATAACCAAAATGTTCACTGACAGATGAATGGATAAAGAGGAGGTGCATACATACAGTGGAATACTACTTGGCCACAAAAAGAACAAAATAATGCTGTTTGCAGCAACATGGATGCACGTAGAGATTATCATACTAAACGAAGTTAGAGAGAGAAAGACAAATACCATAGGATGTCACTTAGATGTGGGATCTAAACTACAACACTAATGAACCTCTCTGTGAGACAGAAACAGAATCTTGGACAAAGACACACCGGGGGTTGCCAAAGGGGACAGGCTGGGAGGAGGTAAGCAGTGGGAGGCTGGGGTCAGCAGAGGTAAGCTTTTATACAGAGAACGGATAAACAAGGCCCTACTGTATGGCACAGAGAACTGTACTTGTTCTCCTGTGATAAATTATAATGGAAATATTAATGAATATATATACATTATATATATGTATGTATGTATAACTAAACTATTTTGCTGTACAGAAATCATAAAACAACACTGTAAATCAACTGTACTTCAATAAAGATTCCCCTGGTGGTCCAGTGGTTAAGAATCTGCCTGTCAATGCAGGAGACACCGGTTCGACCCCTGGTTTGGGGAGATTCCACATGCTGGGGAGCAACTAAGCCCGCATGCCACAACTATTAATACTGAAGCTTGCGTTGACTAGAGCCCGCACTCTGCAGCAAGAGGCCGCCTCAATACGAAGGCTGCGCACCGCAAGAAGAGCAGCCCCTGCTCGCTGCACCCAGAGAAAGTCCACGCGCAGCAGTGAACACCCAGAGCAGCCAAAAATAAATAAAAATGTGAAAAACTATACTTCAATCAAAACCACAATAATAGTAGTATAAATTAAATAATAATGTCAGGGGACTCCCTGGTGGTCCAGTGACTCTGTGTTCTCAAGGCAAGGGCCCCTGGTTCAACTCCTGGTCAGCGGACTAGATTCCAGATGCCTTAACTAAGAGTTCTCAAGTCGCAACTAAAAAATCCTTCGTGCCACGCCTCGAATATCGAAGATCCTGTGTGCTGCAACTAAGACCCAGCACAGCCAAATGAATGAATAAAGATAAATATGAAAAAGAGAGACACTCTTTAAAAAGCATGAATATTGAGTATTAGAAGTCAGACCAAAAAAAGACTACATCCTGTACAATTATACAAAACTTTAGAAAATGAAAGTCTTTAGTGACATGAAACAAATAGGAATGGAGAGGAAAGAGAAGAGAGGCCTGGGAGAGAATACGAAGGTTCATGAGAAACTTTCCAGGGGTGATGGAGATGCTCACTCTACAGACCACTGTGATGGTTTCATGGATGTCTACATATGCGAAGTCATATTGTATACACTTATGGTTGCCAGGTGAGAGGGTGAGGGGAAGGGATAGTCAGGGAGTTTGAGATGGATACGTACACACTGCTATATTTAAAATGGATGACCAACAAGAACCTGCTGTACAGCACAGGGAATTCTACCCAGTGTTATGTGGCAGCCTGGATGGGAGGGGAGTTTGGGGGACAGTGGGTAGATGCATACGTATGGCTGAGCCCCTTTGCTCTTCACCTGAAGCCATCACATTGTTTGTGAATCAGTTGTACCCCAATACAAAATAAAAAGTTTAAAAAAAATGTGCACAGTGTTTTGTATGTCAATATTGTAATGAACTGCTTCCCCCCAAAAATAACAGTAAGGCCATGGAAGGTGTCAAGACTTTACTCTCAATAAGACTGTTCTCTATCTGGTCTACAAACAGGTGCACACAAAATCTATACTTCTGGCTGGAGCCTGCCTGACGACAGCTCTGTAGCATTATGCAAATAGCTGTGAGAAAGAGACAATAATTACGTTAGGAACCACCAGCACATGTTTGTTTCCACACATATTTTTTTTGTTTATTTTCAGATATGGGTTGTCTGTAGCATGTGGCTGTCAGTTAACCCAAGTCGGGGCTTTTCTGCTCAGTTTAGAGAATCTGAAATTGAGCTCTGCTGGGGTGTAGGACCATGTGGTGGTTCATAGGCGTGGAAAGTACCTATGGCTGGCCACAGACTAGGGTTCCCTACCACTACATTAGTCTCAAACTTTGTTTTAAAACAATCCTATAGTCTTCATTTTAATTGCTTTTAAATAATCTATAAACTATGCTTCTTTTTCTTGTTCTTGTTTTTTCCTAACCTTTAAGATTTTTCTATTTTCACTCTGGGGGAGATCTTACTCTCACTGGAGAATGATTTCAAGATCACATTCAGTCTCTCCTCTCCTCCTGTGCTTCTCTGAGCAGACCTCCTAACCCAAATACTGTGAAGGGGCCCAGACTTAAGGATTGTTCTTGACATCCTAAATACGCCAGGTCTTGTCACTAAGTTGGCCCCACCTGGGCATAGCCGTCTAGAGCAACAGTCTTACTTCTTACCAGAAAATCTCGAGCCTCAGCAAAGCCTTTTCTAGAAGTTACCAGACCACAGGGAGATGTGGAGGAGGGGCTGAGCTCCTCTGAGCCTGGCTCTACAGAACCCCTCATTTGTTCAGCTCATCTCTGTTTTGTAATGTGCTCAGGGAACCGCTGGACTTAGTACTGGAGGGAGAAGGGGGGAAGGCCACTGACTGCATTTCTGCCCCTGTGCGCGAAAGGATGCTATGTCAGATAATCACATGTGCAAACGGCCAAGGTCAGTATCACTCCACGTGACAGATGAAGCCCAGAGAGCCTCAGGGGCTCCCACGCCCCAGGTCTCAGTGGGAAAGAGCAGAGCAAGGGCTTGGTCCCGGGACGGGGGACCCATGTCCTTCCCCCGGCTTAGCACATTGCCTCACCATGACTGCGGGGCCACCGCCACTCTCCATGACCACCTGACCATCAGTCCCTTTCTCTTCCAGGGCACCAGCCTCTACTGATCTTATCCCCCAGATTTCCCTGTAGATAAACCCGTTCATCCATGAGGTCAAGGAAGCAGGCAAGGGCCCTTCACACAGAACCTTTTAGGCTGGGTAAAGAGTTTGGATTTTAGCCTCAGAGAGGATTTTTCTCAGAAGGAGTAATATGATCATATCTTTCAAGAAAAGATGCTTATAAGATATTGAAACAACGTAAATGTCCATTGACAGGTGAATAGATAAAGAAGATGTGGTACATATATACAATGGAATATTACTCAGCCATTAAAAGTTGGAATAAAAGCCATTTGCAGCTACAAGGATGGACCTAGAGATTATCATACTAAGTGAAGAAGGTCAGAAAGGTAGAGACAAATACCATGTGATATTGCTTAGATGTGAAATCTACACAAATGAACCTGTCTGTGAAACAGAAACAGACTCGCAAACACAGGGTACAGACTTGTGGTCGCCAAGGGGGAGGGGCGGCGGGGAGGGAGGGCCTGGGAGTTTGGGGTCAGCACACACACTGTTATGTACAGGACAGAAGAACAGTAAGGCCTTATTCTTATAGCATAGGGCTTCCCTGGTGGCTCAGATGGCAGGAGACCCAGATTCGATCCCTGGATCGGGAAGATCCCCTGGAGAAGGGAAAGGCAGCCCACTCCAGTATTCTTGCCTGGAAAACTCCATAGACAGAGGAGCCTGGCAGGCTACAGCCCATGGGGTCGCAAAGAGTTAGACATGACTGAGCAACTAACATTTTCACTTTTATAGCATAGGGAACTATCTTCAATATTCTGTAATAAACTATAATGAAAAAAAAAAGGAAGAATGCTCAGAGATCAGCCCAGTTTCCACTGCAGTAGCCCAGGCGAGAGGATGATGACTTGAACTTGAGTGGTGATAGGAAGAATGGGAGTGGGTGAGCTCAGAAGCTGTTTCAGAGACACAGTCCGATTAGACTTGTTGAAGCGGCACTAGATGTGGGGAGCAAGCATAAGGAGCAGGACCAAGGCTGGCGCAGAGCATTTTGTCTAGAGAAACTTGAAAACCGAGACAAGAGAGAGTCCAGGTTCAATGCCTGAGACAGGGCACTCGGAGCCGGTGCGCTGGGATGACCCTGAGGGATGGGATGGGGAGGGAGGTAGGAGGGGGCTCAGGATGGGGACACGTGTACACCCGTGGCGGAGTCATGTGAATGTATGGCAAAAAATACCACAATATTGTAAAGTAATTAGCCTTCAACTAATAGAAATACATTTTTAAAAAGAGTGAGGTAAAATCAGAAGTGGGAAAATCTTGTGCTGTGTTTGGGACAAATTTGAATGGTAAATATCTATTAAAATAGAAATAGACCACAGAGTATAAGAATATGGACTCTGGATGGATATAGAAATGAACGAGTCATGAAAATATCAATAGGAAATATAAAGCGGTGAGTGGATGAGATCAGCAAGGAGAAAGAGGGGTATGAAATGAACCCTGGGGACTTACTTGGTGGTCCAGTGGCTAAGACTCTGTGCTTCCAATGCAGGGGGACCAAGTTTGATCCCTGGTCAAGGAGTCAGATCCTATATGCTGCAACAAAGACTGAAGATCGTGCCTCTGCGAACTGAGATCCAGAACAGTCAAATTAATTAGTTGGTGGTGACGGTGTTTTTGTCGCTAAGTTTGTCTGATTCTGTGTAGCCCGCCAGGCTCCTCCATCCATGGGATTTCCCAGGCAAGAATACTGGAGTGGGTGGCCATTTCCTTCTCCAGGGGATCTTCCTGACCCAAAGGGCTGGGATGGAACCAGCATCTCCTGCATTGCAGGCAGATTCTTTACCATCTGAGCCAGTTGAGACAACTGGAGAGCCTAGTGAGGCTCTCAGAAAACAAAATAGAAAACTATAAGGAAAACAAAATTGGATTTAACTCGATGGCCATTGTGTCCGAGTAGGAAATGATGCACAAATGAAATAGCACAGTGACAGCTTGCAAAGGAGGAGCTACGGGCAGGAATATTTAAATCAGAAAAGACCATGATGATCTGCTTTTCCTTGTGGAATTATAAAAGGTTTTAACTGAACACCAGCAAAAATGGCAAAAGAAAAACAGACAGCAAAGAAAATCAAAGAAACCCATTGAAGAGGGAACTTGGGGGCCCAGTACACACTTGGGACCCCTAACCTTCTCCATCCCCTGGAGAAGGGAATGGTTACCCACTCACTCCAGTATTGTTGCCTGGAGAATTCCATGGACAGATTAAAAAACCAGAAAGGAAAGAGGTGAGAAAGGTATACAACTGAGCAGAGCTTTAGGGGCTTCCCTGATGGCTCAGCAGGTAAATGCGGGAGATGCAGGAGACACGGGTTCAATTCCTGGGTCGGGATGGAGGAGGAAGAAATGGCAATCCACTCCAGTATTCTTGCCTGAAAAACCCCATGAGCAGAGAAGCCTGGTAGGGTATAGTCCAAAGGGTCGCAAAGTGTCAGACACGACTAAGTGACTGAGCTACACACACAACCTTCCCCGTCAGCAACATATGCAGGTAATATATGTTAAATAAAAGTGAGTTTGGGAGTTATTTGCCCAAGTTTCATTATCTGACATTAAATCTCAGAGTTCTTGTTAATTTTGCTGGAAATACAACTACTGTAATGGATTTAGAAAACATATAAATTGTATTTTCTATCTGAACATCATTCTAATTAACTTTTGATCTTTTGTCTAGCTAAAGACTTAAAAAATTACTGAAGTCAAATCTTACTTAAGGGACTTCCCTGGTGGTCCTGTGGTTAAGAATCTCCTTGCAAAGCAGGGGACACGGGTCTGATCCTGGTTGGGGAACTAAGATCCCAAATGCTGCAAAACAACCAGGCCTGCCGGCAGCCACTACTGAGCCCACACGCTCTGGACCTGCACACTCTGGGGCCGGATCCCACAACTAGAGAGTCATTGTGTTGCAATAAATAAATAAATATCTTAAAAAATCTTATTTAAACTATATCTTACTTCTTCTCATCATAATAGAAGAAATTTGTGTCTTCACTTTTAATACCAAATTGCCTTGAAGATTTATTTAATACTGAATTTTGATTCTTATCCTTTGGACCAGTTATTTGAAGAATTATGGTTTTAATGCAGAGAATCTGGAAGGGATAAAATTGCAACCCCTAGTAATTGTCATATTGCTGCCAGTAGAAACGTAATACACAATGCCAATTCATTTTGGCAAAAACCATTTCTAATGGACAAAAGATTTAGACAAAAGAGGATGTCTAAATGGCCGATAAGCACATGAAAATGTTCTCAAACCATTATTCATCAGGAAACTCTAAATTAAAAGCATGAATGAAACATCAGCATACCATCCCTCAAATGGATAAAGTCAAAGAGACAGACAACATTGCAAGTAGGCAGAGATGTAGAGCAAGCAGAATGGTCACCGCTGGCAGGAAGGCAAAATGCTGCAATGACGCCAACACTTTTTTCACATTTTCTAGTAAAATAAAACATTTCCCTTTCAAATCAGCCAGCAGCTCCACTCCTAGGTGTTTATCAAAGAGAAGTGATTGTAAAGTAAATGTTCACCAAAATGTTCACAAGTTTAATTTGTGATAGTTAAAAATAAGACACAAGCCATATACCAAAATCCTTTAAGACAGGCTCTAACAGTATGTGAATCCAGAACTTCCAGATGTACAAGTTGGATTTAGAAAAGGTAGAAGAATCAGAGATAAACCTGCCAACATCCACTGGAACATAGAAAAAGCAAGAGAATTCCAGAAAAATATCTGCTTCATTGAACATGCTAAAGCCTTTGACTATGTGGATCACAACAAACTGCGGAAAATTCGTAGAGACGGAAATACCAGACCACCTTACATGCCTTCTCAGAAACCTGCATGCAGGTCAAGAAGCAACAATTAAAACCGGACATGGAACAATGGACAGGTTCAAAACTGGGAAAGGAGTCCGTCAAGGCTGTACATTGCCACCCTGCTTTTTAACTTATAAGCAGAGTTGCTGTTGTCGTTGTTCAGTTGTGTCCAACTCTTTGCGACCCCATAGGCTGCAGCATGCCAGGCTTTCCTGTCATTCACCATCTTCCAGAGGACAGGGAAGCCTGGGGTGCTGCAGTCCATGGAGTCACAAAGAGTCGGACATGACTGAGCAACTGAACAACAGCAACGCCTCATGCAAAATGCCAGGCTGGATATTTCACAAACCAGAATCCAGACTGCCTGGAGAAATTGCAACAACCTTAGATGTGCGGATGATACCATCCTAATGGCAGAAAGCAACGAGCAACTAAAGAGCCTTTTGGTGAAGGTGAGAGAGAAGAGTGAAAAAGCTGATTTAAAAACTCAACATTCAAAAAACTAAGATCATACATTGACATGCATTGGCCACAGGTGTACCCAATCTCCCAATGCCGAAACCCCTTCCCACCTCCCACCCCATATCTCCCTGGATCACCCCGTGCGCCAGCCCTAAGGATCCTGTATCCTCTATTGAACATAGACTGGCGCTTCGTTTCTTACATGATAGTATACATGTTTCTATGCCATTCTCCCAAACCAACCCACCCTCTCCCTCTCCCTCAGAGTCCAAAAGTCCATTCTGTACCTCTGTGTTTCTTCTGTTATCTTACATAGAGGGTCATCGTTACTATCTTTCTAAATGCCATATATATGTGTCAGTATACTCTATTGGTGTTTTTCTTTCTGGCTTACTTCACTCTGTATAATCGGCTCCAGTTTCATCCATCTCATTAGAACTGAGTCAAATTTTTTTTTAAGGGCTGAGTAATACTCCATAGTGTATATGTACCACAGCTTTCATATCCATTCATCTGCTGATGGACATCTAGGTTGTTTCCATGTCCTGGCTATTATAAACAGTGCTGCGATAAAACAAATACAGTATTGTAATGTAGGGAAATAATAATAATAATAAAAATTTAAAAAAAAAAACAAAAAAACCCAAAAAACTAAGATCATGGCATCCAGTTCCATCACTTCATGGCAAATACATGGGGAGAAAATGGAAACAGCGATAGACTTTATTTTCTTGGGCTCCAGAATCACTGCAGATGGTGACTGCAGCCATGAAATTAAGACACTTGCTTCTTGGAAGAAAAGCTATGACAAACTGAGACAGCATATTAAAAAAAGCAGAGATATCACTTTGTCGATTAATCTCTGTATAGTGAAGCTACGATTTTTTCCAGGAGTCATGTACGGATGTGAGAGCTGGACAATAAAGAAGGCTGAGTGCTGAAGAATTGGTACTTTTGAACTGTGGTGCTGGAGAAGACTCTTGAGATTTCCTTGGACTGCTAGGAGATGAATTCAGTCAATCCTAAAGGAAATCAACCCTGAATATTCATTGGAAGGAAATCAACCCTGAACATTCATTGGAAGGAAATCAACCCTGAATATTCATTGGAAGGAAATCAACCCTGAATATTCATTGGAAGGACTGATGCTGAAGCTCCCATACTTTGGCTACCTGAAGTGAGGAGCTGACTCATTGGGAAAGATTGAGGGCAGGAGGAGAAGGAAGTGATAGGGAATGAGCTGGTTAGATAGTATCACTGATTCTATGGACATGAATTTGAGCAAACTCCGGAAGACAGTGAAGGACAGGGAAGGCTGACATGTTGCAGTCCATGGGGTCGAAAAGAGTTGAACAAAACTGAGAGACTCAACAACAACAACAACAACAGATGTTCCATTTGGGGAGGGAGGGAGCAGAAAGGAGTCCCCTGCTGTTAGGGAGATGGATGGGGGCAGGGGGACCCTGGCTGGGAAAGGAGGGCAGGGGCTATGCTGCCCAGCCTGCTTCCCCGAGGAGACGTTGAGGGTAGGGAGGGAAGCCAGGGTAACTAGAGGTCACATTTGCCCTGTGTCTGGGACACTGTTTGAAAGGGAGCCCCTCCAGGTGCAGTGGTCTTGAGGATCGGGGCAGAAAATAAACCGCCTGCGTCTGTGCACTTGCTTTTAGGTGTCAATATCGGTAGCAAGTCCCGGGTGTAGACGTCTTTTCCTTCGAGCCTGAGTCCTACAGCTTCTTGGGTTGTGTGCCCCCAAACTTCCGGAGGATCTTTCCCACAGGCTGTGACTTCTAGGTTGTCAGCGGTGGGATTAGTTCTGCCAGGGCTCATGGGAAGGAGGAAGGCTTCAGAGAGTCTCACAAAAGTGGCACCTGCTCAACTGGTTTCTTAAAAAACATTATGCCTGGCTGCCTCAGGTCTCACCTGTGGCACACGGGCGCTCTCGTGGCGCACAGTCAGCTGTGGCTCATGGGCTCAGCACACAGGCTGAGCCGCTCTGCAGCACATGGAATCTTCCCCGCCAAGGTTGGAACCCGTGTCCCGTGCATTGGCAGGTGGATTCCTAGCCACTGTATCAACAGAGAAGTCCCGCAGTAACTTTTTAAGGTAAAGATACACGGCAGCTTTATACACAAAAGGCGGGGTGAATTAAATCAAAATCCTTTTATTTAATTTTGTTCCAAATTTCTTAGAACCGAAAACAAAAAGGAAAAAGATGGTGATTACTGGTTAATACACTTGTTCTTCTGGAAGATTCTAATTCTCACCCTCAGTGAATTTGCCAAGAAGCGCCAAGTATGGGCACAGAACCCTCCTGGATCTGGAGAAGTGGGTGACTTTGAAAGTCATCACACTGTACTGATGTTGCGAGTTTGCTAGTGGTCAGAGACCATTTTGTCACCACAGATAAAAGGCGTTCACGCCTTCCTAAATCTTTTTGAGTGAAACAGTGCCTTGGTCTGATGCCCTCTCTCCTTCAGGAAACAGCATCTCTTGATCAGTAAAAACCCCTTTGTGCCTTTAAAAAAGAATGTGACATTCCACTATGAACAAAGTGTTTTGGGTTTTCTTTCAATCTTACCCCAAATGCAAGCATGAAAAAAAAACCACAAGAATTTAGAATGAGTGAAAAGTAAAGTTGGGGTTTGTTTGGAAAATACCTTTAAAAGTTAAAATATGAGTTTTTGAACACTAAAAGTATTGATAAAATCACACCTCTGAAGTAAAACACTCTCATCCACCTCACCGATGTTTCCTGTTTTGGTTAACACATTTTAATTATCTTCTTTGGAATTTCCGCTGCAGCTCTTCCACTTACCTGCATGTCTGGACAGAGTGCCACATGTGCTGGCCAGTAATCCAGAGCCCCGGGGGCTCCAGCAGAGCCTGGAGTCACTGCCTGATGTGACCCAATCTTGCTCAGTTATCAGTCATCTCAGTCACTTACCACCAGAAGCTGGACACCAGAGAATTCAGCACAAACTTAATGTCATTTATTTCTTTGACCCTGTGGCTCTTAAGTCTGGCTGCTCACCAGTCATCAGGAGAATTGTCTATAAGTCTGGAACCAGCCCATGTTCCAAGACTGGGCTTTAAAGTGTCTGCTGGGGGTTCCAGACATTGCTTTGCTTCCTACTGGCTTGACTTCCCTCCATCAGGGCTCTCGTTCTGTAATGCGATTCCTGTTCTGGGAGAAGAATGCTCTGTATCTGAGGGATCCGCCTTTAAGGGACTGTTTCTACGCTGCTGCTCAGGTGTCTTTTAAAAGTTCGCACTTCTTGAGGTTTTCCTATGGGCGGGCCTTAGACCCTTCAATCAAATGGCACAGGTAACTAAATAAATGGAGGCCCTGCTGCAGCAACAATTTTAGTCAAGCTTTTCCATAGCGTGCTTTTCTCCTATCTTTACGTGGCTTTTTAGAATCTTTTATTTTGATGTCAACAGTAGAATTATTGTATTACATTCACTAAAAGCAATCACACGTGCTCTTTGGAAATGGACAGAAAAAGAACTGCTGATAAAGAAACATCTTTAAGTATTCCCAAATGGACGTAATTAACACAGTATGTTTGTGTACTGTTTTTTTGGGGAAAAGTGGGTGAAGTATCCTTGGTGTGGTTGATAGTTTCCTAGTACGGCCACCATCAGTTCATTCCTTCCTCGAGGCATCTACTGAGATGTAGGATCAGCCCCCCTCCCCAGCCTGGGCTGGTCCTGTGATTATCCAAAAGATTCCTGCAGAAGTGTGTCCTGGGACTTCTGAGTCTAGACCTTAAGTGGGCTGCTGACTTCTGCTTCCTTCCTTTTGAACCTCAGTCTCTATGATATGGAGGGACACAGAAAATTATTTCACTCAAAAGACTGCTGAGTGGAAAAAAGTATATTTCCTAATGTATATACCGTGATGATTCTATTTTGCATATTTCTCTGTTTATCGCTCTCTATTCATACACACATCCACACGTATCTTTAAAGGACATATATCAGAACATCAACAATGGCTATCTCTGATAGCGTTTCATTTTCTTCTTGTTGCATATAATTATTTTTAAGCTTTAGCAGAAGAAAATGTGAATTATTTTTTTAAAGAAGTTTTTATTTTGTATTGAGATATAGCTGGTTAACAATGTTGTGACAGTCTCAGGTGAAGACTGAAAGGACTCAGCCACACTTATACATGTACCCGTTCTCCCCCAGATGCCCCCCGCATCCAGGCTGCCACATGACAATGAGCAGAGTCCCTGTGCTGCACAGCACATCCTTGTTGGCTTTTGTTGTTAGAGCCCTACGTCATGTCCAATTCCTTTGCGACCCCATGGACTGTCACCCACCAGGCTCTTCTGTCCATGGGGTTTTTCCAGGCAAGGACACTGGATTGGGTTGTCATTTCCTTCTCCAGGGGATCTTCCTGACCCAGGGATGGAACGCATGTCTTCTGTGTTTTCTGCCTTGGCAGGTGGATTCTTTACCACTGAGTCACCTGAGAAACCTGCTTGTTTATTATACATTTTTTTTAAATTTTTTATTTTTCCTACATTACAATACTGTATTTGTTTTGCCATACATTGACATGAATTTGCCACAGGTGTACACAATATCCCAATGCTGAAGCCCCCTCCCACCTCCCACCCCATATCATCTCCCTGGATCATCCCGTGCACCAGCCCCAAGGATCCTGTGTACAGACAACAACAAATTCACAAAGTCTGTGAGTCTCTTTCTGTTTTGTAAGTAAGTCCATTCGTATCATGAAATACGTGAATTTTATTAAAAAAAAAAAAGCAGGGAAATTCTCTGGAAGTCCACTGGTGTCGAGTCAGCACTTTCACCGCCTGGGTTCAATTCCTGGTTGGGGAACTAAGACGCTGCAAGCTGTGTGGCACGGCCAATAAATAAAATAAAATAAAACAAAATTAGTGTCAATAGGAAATTACAAAAAAAAAAAAAAAGACAGTGAAGGAACCAAGAATCCCAGGGGAGTGAATCTGCTGGTGAGTCTATTCATGAAGACCCAGCTTCTCAGGCAGGGAGCCCACACGGACAGCCACTTGCTCCCCTGGCCACCCCAAGCAAAGATTCTTCCTACTGGCTCAAATGATCGACCTCACTTATTGAGAATGTTCTTTCTTTTTAAAAATATTCTTTCTTTTCTTTAAAACTTTTTATTTTGTATGGGAGAGCTCAGTGGTAAAGAATCTGCCTGACAATACAGGAGACAGTTTCAATCCTGGGGTTGGAAAGATCCCCTGGAGAAGGAAATGGCAGTATCCTCCAGTATCCTTGCCTGGGAAATCCCATGGACAGAGGAGCATGGTGGGCTACAGTCCATGGGGTCACAAAGAGTCGGACACAACTTAGCAACTGGACAATAGCCGATTAACAGTGTGATAGTTTCAGGTGAACAGTGAAGGGACTCAGCCACACATATACAAGTAGCCTTTCTCCCCTAAACTCCTCTCTGATCCAGGCCACCACATAACATTGAGGAGAACTCCCTGTGCTACACAGCAGGTCCTTATTGGTTATCTGTTTGAAATATAGCAGTGTGTACATGTCCACTCCAAACTCCCTTGAGAATATTCTTGATGCTTTCACAGTTCATTTTCTGGAGAGAAAGCTCAGCTACAGAACAGGTCGATTCAGAATGAGACACTGAGGCGGGCACCTACTTAGGCTAGCAGATAAAGAATCTTTCAACCTGCCTCAAGGCAGGTCAGGTGAGCGTCTACCCTGGCTGGATAGCTCTTTGGTGGCCCTATGAATGGACATTTTTCCCATCACCACCCAGTACAAACTGTTATTTCTGAGGCAGCATAGACGGTGGCCTCCCAGAGTGGACAACGGATGACTGGGAGGGCACCCGGGTACGCTAGCCCTCGGGCACTGGCTTTTCCCCCAGCTCGGCCCGCCTTCCATCTACCAGGAAGGGCAGCCAGTGCCAGAATGGGCAGGGACTTGAAGCCCAGAGAGCTGGGTGGGACATAAGGGGATAGAGGGAAGTAAAGGTAAGCAGGCCTTTACTTATCACCTGCACAAAGGGGGTAATGGAGAAGCTTTTGCTCTGCTGGGCTGCACAGATTCGAGATGTGCGTGGAAACTGCCCGAATGCCCAGCCCCTACGGTGACTGAGTCACATGGCTGCCAGAGCCCAGATAAAACAGGAAAACACTCATGAGAAGGTAACTTCCTCACGGGCGGGGATATTGGCGATACTGGTCTGTTTCGCTCACTGCTGTCTGCCCAGTGTCTACAACAGTGCCTGGCACAGAATGGGCATTGATGAATAAACTCACCCTCAGTGAGGGTGTGAATGAATGGAATTTGCTAGTAATGAAAGAAATCCACATGACCACAATAATTGGTATTGTTTTGTATATTAAGGTGAGGTCGTTCAGTCGTGTCTGACTCTGCGAACCATGGAGTGTAGCCCACTCTTTGCGACCCGTGGAGTATAGCCCACCAAGCTCCTCTGTCCATGGGATTCTCCAGGCAAGAATACTGGAGTGGGTTGCCATTTCCTTCTCCAGGGGATCAAACCCAGATCTCCCGAATTGCAGGCAGACGCTTTAACCTCTGAGCCACCAGGGAAGTCCCAGAAGCTGCCCCAAAACAGTGCAATGGAAACACTCAGTCCTGGTGAAATCCAATGGGATCGCCATACATCTAGTATTAAAGGCAACTTTTGTTGTTGTTTATTCACTAAGTCATGTCTGACTCTTTGCAAGGACTGTAGCCCGCCAGGCTCCTCTGTCCACAGGATTTTTCAGGGAAGAACACCAGAGTGGGTTGCCATTTCCTTCTCCAGGGGATCTTCCCGACCCAGGGATCAAATCTGTCTCCTGCACTGCAGGCAGATTCTTTACCACTGAGCCACCAGGGAAGCCCATTAATGGCAATATGTATTCATATAAATGTTTTGGAAAGCAGCTTGGTAACAGAGTTATTTAAAAGGGGCTACTCAGTAATTCCAGTCCTAGAAATTTATGTTAAACAGACAAATCAGAAAAAGGACAGAGCTGCCTATATAAACTATCCCTTGAAATGTTATTCATAACTGTAAAGAGATGGGAGCAGTCTGAGGGGCTAGGACACTGGATGATCAGATAGCTTGTGGTTACGGAGGCCCGTGAAATAGTGCAGCAAATAGGCATGTGAAAAAAAGCAGGGGTGCAAAAGTGTCCATGTAAATTGAGTGTGACCATAAAATGTATTCTGGGGGAAAGCCTGGAAGGATAGTTTATGGATTTTTCCCCCCTCCAATTTTTGTCATCAAAATATTTTTAACCAAAAAGAGCGTACCCAAATAAAACCTTCCTACAGGACACGATGGGCTCCCCAAGGTAGCTCAGTGGTAAAGACTGCTTGCTAATTCAGGAGACACAGGTTCGATACCTGGGTTGGGGAAGATCCCCTGCAGAAGGAAGTGGCAACTCACTCCAGTATTCTTGCCTGGGAAATGTCATGAACAGAGGAGCCTGGCGGGCTACAGCCCATGGGGTGGCAAAAGAGTCTGGCACGACTTGGTGACTGAATGACGACAACGACAGACACCATGCACCAGTAAACGCGCACACGGCACCTGGTGACCTCACGACGCTCACAGCGTACAGTCCCCCAGCGAGCGGCCTGCCGTCGCCCTTGCCCACCCCGCTTGGGCGGGCCTTCAGCCTCCAGGGTTCAAGCCACTGGACAGCAGAGCCAGCAGAGACTTTTGGGCAGGGTCCACCCATCTCTGAGTAACAACCAAGTGCTGCTGTGGGAACAACAGTATTTAGCACCATCTGATCACAGATTGGAGAACATTTGCTAGAAATAACACTTTGGGCTTTGGCAAAGCAGGTATTGAGTTGTGCTTTCTGATGGTGGTTAAATAAGCATTACAGTTGCTTTTTGATGATAAAACCATGCATACATCAGGACTCACTTCCCTTCCTACTGCAGGAGGGCTATAACCAGTTCACCTATGAAAGCTATCAGGTTACAAAAATGTTAGAGGGAGGTTACAGCCCACGGAGAACCTCTGATTTGTGCTGATTCAGCTTAGGTGATGGTTCTTAAGTGAACAGGAGCCACCTGGGAAATTTAAACATGGACCCTTTGCTCCGTGTTGCATAAATTCCGATTGAACTGGTTTGGTGAACTGTCCAGAGCATTGGAAATTTTAAAAGCTCCAGGATGGTTTAGATGAGCATCCAGGGTTGAGAGCCACTGTCTTATGGTATCAGCAGATGAGCTCTCTGGAAACATTCAGATGTTCTGAACAGCCATAATCTCTGTGCAAAGATGAGCAAGAATCCATGCCACTTTTTGCAAAGGCTTGCTGTGTGCTACTAGCCAGAGAAAGCAGAACAAAGGGCTGGGAGGCCCAGAGCTCAAGGATCTCAGACACGGACAGGATGGGTGCTAAGTGTGACTCTATCTCACTAGCTCTGCAACCTCAGGCAAGTTACTCCCCCTCTCTGGGTCTCTGTCTCCCCCTCTGAAGAGGAGATGCTGGTCACCATGCCAACTTCATAAGGGTTGTTCAGAATGGGATGCGTCTGTGCAGAGGGATACAGGAGCATAGCTCTTCCCCAGATCACATGAGCATGTGGAAAGAATACCGTTACCATGAGTTCACAGAACTGTGCCTCCATGGATTTGATGGAGAACCACACACCCCCGGCTTATGTATTAAGTGAGACATACACCTAGTAGGCTAGTGGGTGTGTAATTTATAGGAAACAGGGAAAATGGAAATAGGGCAATTTCACTACTGTGAAACTCTCCCACGATCTCCACCTTCAAAGTGAATTCAAGTACACTTAGAAGGATCGCAGCCCACTCTCAGCAGAGCACCTGACCGGTTTAAGAGCAGACAGATCTCTCTTTCATTGTTGTTCAGTTGTTCAGTAGCTCAGTTGTATCTGACTCTTTACAACCCCATGGACTGCAGCCAGGCTTCCCTGGCTGTAGTCCTTCACCATTTCCCAGAGTTTGCTCAAACTCATGTCCATTGAGTCGATGATGCCAAGCAACCATCTCTCTTCCTCTGTCACCCCCTTTTCCACCTGTCCTCAATTTTTCCCAGCATCAGGGTCTTTTCCAATGAGTCAGCTCTTTGCATCAGGTGGCCAAAGTACTGGAGCTTCAGCTCCAGCATCAGTCCTTCCAATGAGTATTCAGGGTTGATTTCCTTTAGGATGGACTGGCTGGATCTCCTTGCTGTCCAAGGGACTCTCAAGAGTCTTTTCCAGTACCACAGTTTGAAAGCATCAATTCTTCAGCACTCAGATCTCCCTTCAGAAGGCAGACGAGCAGAAGGTTGTAAGATTCCTGGCACCCACTCAAGGAGAGAGCTTCTGACCCCATAAGATGTAGGGAAACTGCCAGGAGAACAGGAGGCTGGCCTCAGAATATTCCCGAATCTGCATATGTCTTAATGATGAGGTATGGGTGTGTGTTCAGTAACTAAGTCATGTCCAATTCTTTCATGACCCCATGGACTGTAGCCCGCCAGGCTCCTCTACCCATGGGATTTAACCAGTCAAGAATACTGGAATGGGCTGCCATTTCCTCCTCCAGGCAATCTTTCTGACCCAAGGATTGAACTTGCATCTCCTGCATTGGTTGACAGGTGGACTCTTTACCACTGAGCCACCTGGGAAGCCCAGTGATGAGATAAATGTTCTTGAATCTGCCTGACACTGGGGAAAAAAATAGACCAAGGCCTGAAAGTCTTGGTGGAGGCCTGAGCCAGCACTGCAGTGCTATCCCAGGCCCCTGACAGTCACCTCCCTGGGGAGCCTTTTCGAGGAAAAGGTGGGAGGAAGGTGAACCTTCATCCCTTTGGTCACTTAGCAGAGGCAGACACGTTACACTTCAGGAAACCTGTGATGCTTTTGGTCACATGGATGCTAATTGCTCCTCCTGTCCCTGAAGCTGGGCTGAGGTTTCCTAGGTGACTAACATTAACTGGAGAATCACACCTTTCTGCCTGGCTGGCCGGTAAGGGGTCTGGCCTCTGGCATCGTACATGTGGCTGCCACTCACTGATGCGGCCACTGGCTTCTTGGTTCAGCCATAGACGTGGCTCTAGGCTGAGGCCATGGCCCAGGGCAGCCCACCCCGCCTTGGCTGCCAGCCTCCTCTCCCTCCCTGTGGCCTATTTATTGCAGCAAGCAATCTCCAGGTTGTGTTGAATTCTGTCTTTTAGGTTTATTTTTTTTTAATCTCTTTTAAAAAGTACGTGTGTTGTAACCATGGAAACTCTCTTCTGCCTTCACTTGTGTTTTTAAAAAAATCCTCCTGTGTGTCTGTCTGGCTTGTGCTGTCTACACTGAACTGTGGGCTCCCAGGGGAGGGATGTATCTTGGCAGGGAGTCTGAGACAGGCTCCTACCATCTCCATCGGCAGATGGGGCCAAGGCTCTGGCTTCATGATCCTAAGGAACCCACAAAGGGCAGCTGGAAACAACGACATGCCTCTCCCCCACCCTCAACTTTGGAGGCTGAGGTTCTGGTATCACACCTCATTTCATCATTATTGTGACACTGTGATCACACCCCCATCATTATCTCTACTTTACAAGGTACTTTTTTTTTTTTTGAGAAGCAAAGCCTGAAAATTAGTATCTCAGTCCCTCTGTGGAGCCGGTTCTAGAAGGAAACCCTCCGGTGGCTGCACACAGAGCCAGAGGGCTCCCAGCCAGACATCTCTGCCTTTGAAGGACTTAGCGCTTCCATTCAGCACACTAGTATCGAGCCTTTGCTGCAGGCCAGGCAAATCAGCCTGGCCCTGCCCGCCATGCCAAGGAGGTGGCTCCTGGGCTGGGCATACAGCCCACCATGCAACACATGGCTTGGGGGGACCCAGGCAGAGGACCCAGGTGGCTGGCAGGGCAAGAGACACCCCAACTGGGGACCCAGTCAAGCCTGGGTTTCCTCCTGCATCAGATGTACAATGAGGTAACAGTAACGCCTGCCTGTTTCCTTTACAAAGTGGTACTGGTGGCTCAGACAGTAAAGAATCTGCCTGCAATGCAGGAGACTGGGGTTCCATCCCTGGGTCAGGAAGATCCTCTGGAGAAGGGAATGGCAACCCACTGCAGTATTCTTGCCTGGAGAGTCCCACGGACAGAGGACCCTGGTGGGCTACAGTCCGGTTGTCAGATACGACTGACCGACTAACACACACACACAAGGGGGTGGCCGTCGCGGTGAGATGCTCTCCAGAGGCTGAGATCACAGGCTGCGGAGCACTGTCACTGTGCTCTTCTGAGCAGAAGAGCAACAATGCAGACCCCAGTGGTGACGGCGCAGGGCCCGCCCTGGGGACCCAAGGCAGGAGGGCACAGGCCGGGCACTCAGTCGGAAGATGATGCAGTGTGCGTGAAGGTAAGTATTAGCTGCTCAGCTGTGTCTGACTCTTTGCCCCATGGGCTGTAGCCCACCAGGCTTCTCTGTCCATGGAGTTCTCCCTGCAAGAATACTGGAGTGGGTTGCCATGTCCTTCTCCAGGGAACTCTTCCTGACCCAGGGGTCGAACCTGGGTCTCCTGCATGGCGAGCAGTTTGTTTACCGTCTGAGCCATCAGGGAAGTCAGAGTGTGTGGATGCCTCACTTTCAGTGTCCATGCTTTCCATGAGAGAGGAGAAAATAACATTTTTAAAGGATCCCGCCCACCCTTCCCTGCACATGCCTATTTTTCTTGGTGTGTGATTTGAGGGTCAAGAGGCTGACATGGCCACAGAGTCTGCACTCCCCCAGGGCTCAGTGTGTGTTGTCTGGGGGTCTGTTTGCACTGAGAGGCCCGCAGGGGGCGTCTGGTTGTGTGGAGCAGGGGAGGGGAGGGGAGGGATCCAAGCTGGGTGGCTGCCCTGGCTGCAGAATGAGCCAGGATGAGGCCAAGACTGAGTTCTCCTGCCCAGCCCTGTCTATTCAAGAGGCTCTGGAGTTGAGGAGTTGGGTGTGTGTTCACGGGCCTGTGCATTGAGGGAGCTGACTGAACTGGTCAGAGGAGCACAGTGGGGAGATGCCTCAGGCCAGCAGGAGCTGTGCCCTGCAGAGCTGGCCTTAGTGGAGTTCTGGGAGGGATCCTCCCCTAGCAAGCCTGCGAGAGCTTCACAGAGCTCCCTGGAGGGGAACGTGGACTGAATGGGGGTGGGACTGCCTAACAGCCCCTTATGCAGTCCTTCAGTTACACCTCTTCCTTCAGTTAAAGCCACTTAGCCCCTATGGCAAGGTGGCCAAGGCAGGCTTGGACCTCTGGAAGAGGCTCCGAATGGGGGAAGTAATTAACAAAGAGCCTGGGGCCAAGAGGCATCAGAGCGATCCCCACCCCCGCCAGCACCACCATCATCATCATCGCCACCATCATGATCAACAGCACCGTTACCAGTATCACCGCCTTCTTCATCACTGCCATCCCTTACATCGTCATCATCACCCCTCCACAGCTAAGCTTAGTGGCTAAGAGCAGGGCCTGGGGAGCCTCGCTGCGTCTCAGGCCTAACACTGTCACTCACAAACGCTATGAGCTTAGGCATAGTTTTGAACTTGCCTGAGCTTCATTTTCCTCATATATAACCTGGGATAATTTTAAAAGATAATAAAGCTCTTAGCATCTAGCCTGGCACATGGTATCAGGATAAGTTGGTTATCAGGATCACTGTTAGTGTCTTCATCATTACAGAGCCTTCTAAGTGGAGAGGCTTTGGGTCATTACGGTAGTCCCTGATTGACGGAGTGGAAATGAGGCTGGCTGTGTCCCACTTTTCAGATAAGGAAAGGGAAGCTCTAAGCAGTGAAGATGTTTGTCCACATGGCTCAGCTCACAGCCCGGGGGGGGGG
>SJYF01001442.1:134787-145974 GCA_006410515.1 Procapra przewalskii | reverse complement strand
GGGGGTGGAAGCCGAGCAGCCCCCTCCCACAGTGCCTGCCTCCTTCACCCTCGTCCTTGGGCACAGCCCCACAAGCTGGGATGCGCTCCAAAATGCCCATTAAGACACATAGTTATTTTATGGTTTGTTTGCTCCTAAAGACATAAAATCCAACCTTATCAAACAAAAGTCACACTTAACCCTGCTGACCTGAATGCTAAAGTCCAGCATTATCAATGCTCTTCAGCCCCCACAGAGAACACTTAGTTCCCCACGGAGCTGGCAACAGGCTCCAAGGCTGACCTTTGGCAGTCCTCACCCCTCTCACCATGAACCAGTCACAAGGCAGGTGGGGTGGGGAGTCAGGCAGGTGGGGAGAAGCCCGCAGATCCCGCTTACCAGCTGGACACCTACAGTAAGTTTTTAAACCTCTCGGAACCTTCCTTAACATCCTTATCTGTAAAATGGATTTAATGATGGGAACCTCTTCACCGAGAACTTTAAGTGGGAAAGAGCTAGCGTGGGAAAGGAAAGTAAAATCGGAAAGAAGGGTTCAAGAGGGAGGGGACAGAGGTATACTGATGGCTGATTCACGCTGATGTTTGGCAGAAACCAACACAATACTGTAAAGCAAGTATCATAAAGTAAAAAAAAAAAAAAAAAACAGAAAGAAAAGCAGTATCTCTGAAGACTATCCTGAGCTGGGGCTAGAGCTGCTTTCCAGGCTGTGTTAAGTGTGGATTCAAGATGTATTAGAGAGCAAGTCCACAAGACTTACCAATGGATTGGATAAGAGAAGAAGATGAAAGAGAAGATTCTATAACCTGGAGAGCGGGTGCCATTGTCTGAGATGGGGAAGTCCAGGGAGAGATGGGACAGGTCTTGCGGGGGTGGGGGAATTTGCATCTGCTCTGGATGTGCTAGTTTTAGAATGTCTGAGATTTCCCAGTGGAGATGGCAGTGAGTGGTGGGAGCTGCAACTCTGAAGGAAGCTCCAGGAAGTCCATGTTGAGAATTCAGACTTGGGATGACTGTCGTAAGAATGGTATTCATTCATTTATTTTTTAATATTTATTTGGTTGTGTTGGGTCTAAGATGCAGAATGTGATGTGCAGTGCCTGAAACAGGGATCAAGCCTGGCCCTACTGCACTGGGAGTTCAGTCTTAGCCATTGGGCCACCAGGGAAGTCCCAAGAATGGTGTTTAAATCCAGGTGGCTCAGCAGGAAAGAATTTGCCTGCAATGCAGGAGACACGTGCAGGACACACAGGTTCCATCCCTTGGTTGGGAAGATCCCCTGGAGAAGAAAATTGCAACCCACTCCAGTATCTTGCCTGAAAAATCCCATGGACAGGGGAGCCTGACAGGCTGCAGTCCAAGGGGTTGCAAAAGAATCGGACACAACTTAGCAACTAACAATGCTGAAAGGCATCTCTTGGGAAGTGAGCGGGGAAAGTGAAGAGAGAGAGCCCAAAGTGGTATAAGGAGGACCACCATTCAGGGCTCAGAAAAAGGAGGACCCCATGAAGGACTGGCCAGCGAAGTCAGAGAAAAATTGGGAAAGTGTCCAGTTTAGGAACTGAGAGAGCAGAGTGCTTCTGGAAGGAGGGAGGGAGTGGTCACCAGTGATGAAGGGCTAAGATGAAGCTGCAGAGTGGGTGGGGCTGGGCAGCAAGAGCGGGTCACCGTGGCCTTGACTGAGAGGCATCAGAAGAGCGTTGGGTGCAGAGCCAGGCTGTAGTGGGGCTGGGCATGCATGGGGCTGGGAGAGTGGGGGCCATGTGTGTGCATGGAAAGAGAATGGAGGCATCAGGAGGTGGCTGTTGAGGGGAGGGGCTCTGGGCGGATGAGAGGGGCATGTCTGTGCACTGATTGAAGTTGCCTGGAGAAAGGACCATGAAAGTGAGCGAGAGCTCCCTGCAGAGGGCACCCCTGCAGAGAGAGTGCAGTCCTTTTTTTGGGGGGTGGGGTGGACCATTTTTAAAACCTTTATTGAATTTGTTGCAATATTCTTCAGTTTTCAGCTGTGGTCTTTTGGCCACGAGGCACATGGGATCTTAGTTCCCTGACCAGGGATCGAACCTGCACCCCCTGCATTGGCAGGCCAAGTTTTAACCACTGGACCACCAGGGAAGTCCTGGGAGCGAAGTTCCTGAGTAGCTGGAGGGATGAATCCAGAGCACAGGTGGAGAGACTTTTCTCCATCCATCTAGGAAGGAAGAAACAGAAAAGGTGCCCGTCTGCGTGCGATTGGTGAGCTTGTTGGTGGGAAGATGAGAGTTTGGAACTAGAAGGAAAGTTCTGGGCGGAACAGCAGGTTGTGAGCATTGTCGTCATCCTGTGGCGGGGGGGCAGGGGGCGGGAAGACCTCCAGAGGGAACAGTGGGGTCTCCTGGTGGCACTGATGGCCACTCACAGACTGAGATCATGAATTCAGAGCCAAGAAGCCAATCATATCATCTGACGATCTCCAGAAACACTCAACAGCCCAGTGCAGGCCAGAAGATGGTGGGTGGCGGGGGTTCACTCAGAACTGGGATTTTGCCAAAGGGTTGTAACCTACAAGACAAAGGCTGAGTTACTGGGGAATTCATGTTGAAGAAGAAGGCTGGATGGCGTGGCATGAGCAGGCGGGGCTCAGTGCACTAAAACCAAAGTAACAGGGCAGTGGGGGGATTTGAGTGGCAGGGAGGGGAGGATGAGGACGTACTGGAACCCAGATTTGAGGATGAGGCAGTCCAGGTGTGAGATGTCCCATCTGATGTGACATCACCCTGAACGAGGGCAGAAGGCCCCGACCAGGAGGGAGGTGCTGTCGCTGGTCTGCTGTGCCTGAGCTCCGAGAGCCAGGCCAGGTGCTGCTGGGACTCCCAGCAGGCTCTGCAGCCCCCTGCCCAGATCCTGCCACTTTCTAGATGCAGGACCCCAGAGACTTATTTCCCCTCTTGGTGCTTGAGTATCTCTACTTGTAAAAATGAGGGTAATAATTTGTACTTGTCTCTTCACGCTATTATGAAGACTAGAGGAGATAATTCAAATAAAGCACCAAACAGTGCTGGGGCTAGTTAAGTGCCAATAAGTGTTAAACATGGAGCTATGACAAACCTAGACAGCATATTAAAAAGCAGAGACATCACTTTGCCAACATAGGTCAGTATAGCCAAAGCTATGGTTTTTCCAGTAGTCATGTACAGATGTGACAGTTGAACCATAAAGAAGGCTGAGTGCAGAAGAATTGATGCTTTCAAATTGTGCTACTGGAAAAGAATCTTGAGAGTCCCTTGGACTGCAAGGAGATTAAACAGTCAATATTAAAGGAAATCAACCCTGAATACTCACTGGAAGGACTGATACAAAAGCTGAAGCTCCAATACTTTGACCACCTGATCCAAAGAGCCGACTCATTGGAAAAGGCCCTGATGCTGGGAAAGATTGCAGAATGAAGACTGAGAAACTGAGGGTCGTGTGCGTGTGTGCTTAGTCATATCTGACTTTTTGCAACCCCATGGACTGTAGCCCACCAGGCTCCCCTGTCCATGGGACTCTCCAGGCAAGAATACTGGAGTGGGTTGCCATTCCCTTCTCCAGGGGATCTTCCCAACCCGGGGATCAGATCCAGGTCTCCTGCACTGTGGGAAGATTCTTTACCATCTGAGCCACCAGGGAAGCCCTTAGATGAATGAAGGTGATCAATAAATATCAGGGTGTCCCTCCCTACCTCCACCACACTGGAATGTGTACACACACATGCACGTGCATGCACACAGGCACGTTCTTTTGGGATAAGCGTTGCTTTGCACCATAGGTTGTTATTTTCTGAAGCATCGCCTTTGCTCAGTGTCAGTTCAGTTCAGTTCAGTCGCTCAGTCATGTCTGACTCTGCGTCCCCATGAATCGCAGCACGCCAGGCCTCCCTGTCCATCACCAACTCCTGGAGTTCACTCAGACTCAAGTCCATCGAGTCGGTGGTGCCATCTCATCCTCTGTCGTCCCCTTCGCCTCCTGCCTCCAATCCCTCCCAGCATCAGAGTCTTTTCCAACGAGTCAACCCTTTGCATGAGGTGGCCAAAGTACTTGTACTCAGTAAGAGATGCCGCTATCAATGGTCAGATATGTGCAGATGGCACAAACACACACTTACATATGAAACATGCCAGGGACAGTGGTCCAGAGCAGCCCCCAACATCAGACACAGTAATGTCAGAGAGGAGGGCGGGATGCCTTCAAACTGTGTCCACAGTGGGGGGAGGCAGCATGATGGAAGAGGTGCCCTTCACACTGGTGATCAGAGGCTGGGCCTGGGTCTATGAGTTCTGAAGACTCAGGGCACAGATATGCAGGAACAGAGACTGGCCCCCCTTGGAACTCTGAGTCATCTGCTAGCTTTAACGAGAACTAACCCTCAGAGAGGGGCTTCCCTGGTGGCTCAGATGAAAGAATCCTCCTGCAGTGCAGGAGACCTGGGTTTGATCCCTAGGTCGTGAAGATCCCCCGGAGGAGGCCATGGCAACCCACTCCAGTATTCTTGCCTGAAAAATCCCATGGTCAGAGGAGCCTGGCGGGCTATAGTCCAGGGGGTTGCAAAGAACTGGACACAAGTGAAGTGACTGAGTATGCAATCTTTAGAGAGAAGCTGGGGTAGGGAAAAGGCAGACCGGAAGAGAAAGTATAGGGACTCCAGTCTGTTCCACTGATCAACACAGGTCAGTATCTTGAGAGTTTCAAAGCTGGACCCCTGAGAGGTTGACCCTGTGCTGGGCAGTACTCAAAGCTCTTCTCTGGATCAACATTTGATCCTTCTCAGTCACGGGGCAATGAAGCTTCCTCCTCCACTTCCCCACGAGGTTCACTTCCACTGTGGATACTTTCAGTGAAAATCATGGCCAGCTTAAGGCAAATAACGTTCAGTCACAGAAAACATGAAAAAGAAGGTTCTTGGCATTTGGGAACACGGGTAAAGAATTCTGTCTTTCTGAAACTGGAGTTTTATTTGATGTTTCTTGGAAATAAACCCTCTAACTTGCTTTATATAGTCCTTCATGTCTTCAAAGGATTCAGAATCAGACCAAAAAAAAAAAAAAACAACATAAATAATCCAAAAAAATGCTGTACTCTATCTTATGAATGCTGTTTCCTTCCTCCTCATAAGGTAGGAATATTTATGAACTCTGAAAAGTAATTTCAGAGGGGAAAATGCACCTTAGTCCAGTTTTATAACAGTGAAAGTGTTTGGTTCTTGCCTTCTGGATTATTTTTAAGTCAGTGTGGTATTATTTATACAAGTTGACATACACAACTCACCGAGGCCAAAGTCCTTCAGATTTATGTCTGCCTTCCTGGGTGTTTATGCTTTTAGAAAAGGGGATTTGCAGCCCGGGAATGTGTGTGTTAATCCAAACAGGGCTCCTTCTCACTGCTTCAGACCCCAGATGTAGACTTGACCTATGGGTCCAGCCCTCCGCACCCCCACGCCCAACCCGCTCCCCCAGTCCATGTGGAATCACCCACACTGATCACAAACTGAGTTTCAGCCACAGGAGCAAGCTCTCTCATCTCAGCCTGTCTGTCTGTCTAGACATTCAGAGCCCCACCAGGCAGGTCAGTCCCGGGGCTTGGACCCAGGTGGAGGTAACAGGGTCATGACCCGAGAATGGCTCAAAGCTCAGTCTCTCGGACGCTCTGAGGACAGTTCTCTGTGACCTCTTCGCAGACAGCCATCAGATAAGAGATGTAGTATCCCCCAGCTCCCCTGGCCGTCTGGTGGGCAAGTATTTTAAGCCTGATTTCTTCTGGAAGGAAACTAAGAAACTTCTGCCTTGGGACTTCCTGGATGGTCCTGGTTTGATTTCTGGTCAGGGAACTAGATCCCACAGGCTGAAACTAAAGATTCTGCATGCTGCAACAAAGAGCAGAGACCTCACGTGCCACAAGTAAGATCTGACATAGCCAAATAAATTAATTAAAAAAAAAAAAGAAACTTCTGCCTCGATGCTCTGATCTGTGCACAATAAAAGACCACAGGCAACTGGGTCCCAGGAAGGGAGCCTCTGAGGGTCTGGAGGGAGATGAGAGTCTCTCCTATTTCCACCCGATTCAGTACTCTCTCTGCTTTGTCTGTTTTTTTGTTGCTGCCCTCGGGCTTTCTCCGGCTGCGGTGAGCAGGGGCTCCTCTTCGTTGCGGTGCTCCAGCTCCTCCCTGCAGTGGCTTCCCCGGCTGCAGAGCAAAGGCTCTAGGGTGCACGGGCTTCAGTGGCTACAGCACCCGGGCTCACAAGCCGTGGCTCAGGGTCTTAGTTGCTCCAAGGCATGTGGCTTCGAGGCATCTTCTTCCCAGACCAGGGATCAAACCCGTGTTCCCTGCATTGGCAGGCAGATTCCCATCCACTGGACCGCCAAGGAAGTCCATTGCTCTCTCAACTTGTCAGGGTATTCAGGTAGCCATGCTCTTTGGCTGAAGTGAGAACCAAGTCATCCCACACCTACTAAGTGCAATGCTGGAGAAGCAAGAAATGGGGCTCCTACACCCACAGTTCTCAGGAACATATAGCCCAGGCCTTTCCAATCACCAGGCCCCCAGAGATGAGGACCCAGGCCCCTCACTCTTGTCCCACGGCCACTGCAAGCTCCCCAAGTTCCAACACACACTCAAGCTGGGGCTCTGGGAGCATGTGCGTGGCCTTACTGCCCAGAGGATGAAACTGAAGGTGGGACTGGATGGGGTGGAGGAGAAGGCCAGGTCAGGAAGGGGCTATTTGAGCAGAAACATTACAAAGCCAACCCTGTGCACATCTGAGCATTTTAGGAAGAGGGGCAGCAAGCCTGTGATGCGGGAGTGAGCCTGGGGTCATCCAGGAGACAGCCCAGGCTGTTGGGCTTGCGTTCAATTAAAGCGTCATTTTCTTAGAATCAGTGTGAACTTCTGTTTCATGTGCTTAGTCATGTCCAACTCTTTGTGACCCTCCAGGCTGCTCTGTCCATGGGATTTCTTAGGCAAGAATACTGGAGTGAGTAGCCATTCCCTACTCCAGGGGAAATCTTTACCCAGGGATCGAACCCATGTCTCCTGTGTCTCCTGCCTTACAGGCAAATTCTTCACCCACTGAGCCACCAGGGAAGCTCATTCTGTTTCGTACTAGCCACCAAGTTTAGACAGAAACTTAAGTTTTCAAAATACATATGTCATCAGAGTTGCAAGATGGTGCCTTCATCAAGCCATTATCCGTCATTCATTTGCCAGGGAAACCGATTCACCAGAACCCTGCCAGCACCACGGCCCCAGCAGCAGCTATTAAAGGAAGGGGTTTAGAGGAACCTAGTGGCCTGGGGACCTGAGTAGGTGGAGTGTGGAAGGAGGAAGGGACCGCCTCAGAGCAAAAGAGGGGCCCTAAAAGGAGAACCATTTGGCCAAAGACTGGACTTAAAACAGATGTTTGAGATGTGAATCAGCCCAGGTTCTCACTGCTCATTTTTTAAATGGGGAAAAGCGCAAATTGTGGTTAGCAGCCCAGAACAAAGTCCGGCTTTCAGAAAAGAGGATTTGCCATGAATCCTCATCAGACATTTAATTGGCACCCGCCCACCCCATGGTCACCTGTTGAGTGAGTGCCTGGTGCCAGGGACCACGCTGGATAAGAGGGGCTGCCTTGACCCTTACAGTTCAAAGCCCAGAGAGACATGATGGCCATGTCCTTATCAAAATCCCCAGGTGGGGACAAGAGCACGCGTGCGCGCTAAGTTGCTTCAGTCATGTCTGACTCTTTGCGATCCTAATGGACTATAGCCTACCAGATTCCCCTATCCATGGGATTTTCCAGGCAAGAATACTGGAGTGGGTTACCATTTCCTCCTCCAGGGGATCTTCCCAATCCAGGGGTCAAACCTGTGCCTAAGGCTCCTGCATTGCAGGTGGATTCTTTACTGTTGAGCCACTGGGAGAGCATTTACCTGCAAGCTGACAGCAGGCCGGCCCCAGAGCTTGGTGACTGAGGGCCTGAGTTAGGCCCAGAGACACTCGGGATCAGGAGTGGAGCCCAGGGGAAAGCCAAGGCTGAGCCCATAGAGGCTCGCCCAGGGCAGTTTCCAGAGGGCTGACAGCATCCTTGCAAGGCCCTGAGCAAGGCCAAGCTGACATCTTCTTGTGTGTGTGCTCGGCCCCTTCAGTCCTGCCTTACTCTTCACGTCCCCATGGACTGTAGCCCATCAGGTCCTCTGTCCATGGGATTCTCCAGGCAAGAATACTGGAGTGGGCTGCTATGCTCTCCTCCAAGTCCCTCTTCCAACTGAGGGGTAACATGGACTGTGATTTCTTTCCCAGCTCAGGTGACCATGTTCCCCCGCTAACTCAGATCTCATCCCCAAGCACACACTCTCAGAGCAGGCTGTGTGTCCTCCCACCCTGGTTTCTCAGGGGACCAGGAAACATCCCGATTCTGAGATGCCCTCACGTGCCACGCCCACCAAGCTCTGGAGAGCAAGGGTCAAGCACACCACCATTTATCCCTTCCTTCATGACCTGTTCAGCAAGCCAATTCCATCCCACCTCTACCCCTACCGAGCCCAGCCGGTGGCCCCTTCCTGCCTCTCTGACCTCGCTGAGCCCTTTGGCCTTGTCAGTGGGAGGCTCTGTCCTACTTGACGATGGACGGGGCTCTCCCTGGGCACACAGCCTGGGGCGGCCTCACCTACACCACGCCGTGGCCTTGGCCCTGGGCCCTCCAGCCCACTCTGCCCTCTTACGCATCCTGGACTTGGCAGGACGCATGGACGCCTGTGCCAGGGCAAACTGGCAAAGGGAAACAGAAAGGAGGACTGAACATTTTGCAACTACAACAGAAAACCAAACAAACAGAGAGCACCTTGTTGAGTGTTGTCTTTCAGAGATTTCTCCCTACGGTGACGCACTCGCCATGTGATGCTGCTGCAGGCCCAGGGTTTCTGGTCACCCGAGTAAGCCCCCAATACACCCAAGACACTGCCACACTGGGTCATGTGTTGCTATTGTTGCTGAGTTGCTAAGTTGTGTCTGACTCTTTGTGACCCCATGGGCTGTAGCCCACCAGGCTCCGCTGTATGTGGGATTTCCAGGCAAGAATATTGGAGTAGATCGATATTTCCTCCTCCAGGAGATCTTCCCAATCCAGGGACCAAATCTGCGTCTCCTGCATTGGCAGGCAAACATTTTACCACTGAGCCACCAGGGAAGCCTGAGGTCTTTAAAAAAGAGCTTTTTTTTTTTTTTTAAAGGGAGCTTAAAAAAAAAATACTGCATTGGAATCCTACTGGAGTTTTGGAGAGGTTTCTTTGTATTTGGGTATTTTGTATAAGCCTCTGCTAAATCACTTCAGTCGTGTCCGACTCTGTGTGACCCCATAGACAGCAGCCCACCAGGCTCCCCCATCCCTGGGATTCTCCAGGCAAGAACACTGGAGTGGGTTGCCATTTCCTTCTCCAATGCATGAAAGTGAAAAGTGAAAGGGAAGTCGCTCAGTCGTGTCCGACTCTTTGCGACACCATGGACCACAGCCTACCAGGTTCCTCTGTCCATGGGATTTTCCAGGCAAGAGTACTGGAGTGGGGTGCCATTGCCTTCTCTGGTATAAGCCCCTGGTGGAGTCCAATGTCCTCTAGGGTTGAGGGCTCCCCACCCCTCTCTCCATGCAGCATCCAGGCTGTGTCCAGTAGATGCTCCATACAGGCCTTAAGGGAGGCATGGATGGTCCTCCATCTCATGATTAAAGACCCGGTTTCCTTCGGTTTGTGTTTTGCAAAAAGTGTTTCATTAAAGCAAATGCCTCAATATTTATGCTGTATCCTTTCTTCAAGCAGCCAATAGTTTACAGTCCAACTGGCTGGGACTGCTCTCCAAAACCCAACATTTTCCCTTTAAAACGAGCTGATAACACTGTTTCTGGATCAGCCCCGAGCTGAGCTGGCAGCTCAACAGAACAGAACTCTCCATGAGCCCTCCCTGCCCTCCCCTGCCCCTCCCCAGCCTCTTCCTCCCGTACCCCCTGCTTCTGCACTCAGGAAAGGCCACCCTTCCAGTCACTCAGTTCCAAGTCCGCGGTTAGGACTGTCCTGTCTCCCTCCTCTCGGGGAGGCCGGGTCTCCTGACTGCAGAGCGTCTCTCCCTGGGTCCCGGGTCTCCCAGGAGGACTCCTGACTGTCCTCCGTGTGCCCATGCTTCTGCTTGCTGCCACCAATTAGGCGTAGCCGAAAGGTCTTACATTTTTCATTTTCATTTTCACATCCAGATTGCAAAATAGTGTAAACAATTTCCTTAGGGTCCCCACCCAGATTCCCCAAATGTTGACATTTTGCCCCGTTTCTCTATCCTTTTCCCACGCCCCCAAGATACAACCCACGTGTTTGCCTATGGTATGTCTCTCTGAATGTCTGAGAGTAAACCGCAGACAGCAATGGCCCTCATCCCTGACAACTTCAGTGTGTGTCTCTGAAGAACAAGGACATCCTCTCAAACGACCATGGTTCTGTGGTCAAAATCAGGACATTAACCTTGATGCGATCCTACTATCTAATCCGGCAGTACCCAACTTTTTGGCACCAGGGACCAGTTTCACGGAAGACAGTTTTTCCATGAATGAGGGGTGGATGATCTCAGGATGATTCAAGTGCATTACATTTATTGTGCATTTTATTTCTAATTTAAAGCTGCTGCTGGTCTGTGACCAGAGGCGGGGACCCCTTGTTTAATCTACGTATCTGATACAGATGTTACCATCTGTTCCAATCATGTCCTTTATGGCAAAAGGAAAATCCCTCATCACCCAGCAGTCAGCCATCATGTCCTTCAATATACCTTAATCTGCAATTCCAAGGAACCTTTCTCAAATAACTCCACTGCCTCGTGAATTTAAAGGGAGCCCAACTCAGGAATTCCCTAGTGGTCCAGTGGCTAAAACTCAAAGCTTCCAACGCAGGGCGACCTGGATTTGATCCCTGGTCAGGGAACCAGAATGCACACACTGCAAGGAAGACTGAAGATCCTGCATGCCACAACTACGACTCAGTGCTGCCAAATAAATAATCAGTTCAGTTCAGCTCAGTCCAGTCGCTCAGTCGTGTCCGACTCTTGACGACCCCATGAATTGCAGCACTCCAGGCCTCCCTGTCCATCACCAACTCCCAGAGTTCACTCAGACTCATGTCCATCGAGTCCGTGATGCCATCCAGCCATCTCATCCTCTG
>SJYF01001442.1:124665-134754 GCA_006410515.1 Procapra przewalskii | reverse complement strand
GTCGTCCCCTTCTCCTCCTGCCCCCAATCCCTCCCAGCATCAGAGTCTTTTCCAATGAGTCAACTCTTCGCATGAGGTGGCCAAAGTCCTGGAGTTTCCGCTTTAGCATCATTCCTTCCAAAGAACACCCAGGACTGATCTCCTTCAGAATGGACTGGTTGGATCTCCTTGCAGTCCAAGGGACTCTCAAGAGTCTTCTCCGACACCACAGTTCAAAAGCATCAATTCTTCGGCGCTCAGCCTTCTTCTTAAAATAAAGGGAGCCTGTCTCTCAGATGTGACCCACTTGGCCCTGCGGCCCCGCCCCAAACTGCCCCCAGGCCACTTGCTTCTGGACACAGACCAGTTCCAGCAAGTAACTTTTGAATTAACTATTCTCTTAACTTTTGACATTTAAAAATTTCAAAGTTATACACAAGTAGAGACAAATAAAGTACCTCCAGTTCATGTCATCCAGCTTTAATAGTCATCTACTCGTGGCCAGTCTTGTTTTTATCTCTACCCACATCTGTTTCCCACTTTCTGTATTACTGTGAAGTTCAGCTGTTACTACCTCTAGGTTGGGAGGGAAGAGAGCAGGGAGGGACTACTGGATCCTGCAAGAGAGAACTCTGTATTCAGTGACACCTTCAGAGGAGCCGTGCCTTTCATCAAGGAACACGGAAACCCCAAGGTGATCTCACAAGAAGGCAGGCAAGGGGCAGGGATATTCCACCTTATTCTTGTCCCTGTCTCTGATCTCTAGGTGGGGCTTCCTGTTCTCAGAACCTAACTGGATCCAGATGGCAAGAATTCCCCTGATGTAAGGTCAGTTCAGTCACTCAGTCGTATCCCATTCTTTGTGACCCCATGGACTGCAGCATGCCAGGCCACCCTGTCCATCACCAACTCTTGGAGCTTGCTCAAACTCAAGTCCATGGAGTCGGTGATGCCATCCAACCATCTCATCCTCTGTTGTCGCCTTCTCCTGCCTTCAATCTTTCCCAGCATCAGGGTCTTTTCAAATGAGTCAGCTCTTCACATCAGGTGGCCAAAGTGTTGGAGCTTCAGCATCAGTCCTTCCAATGAATATTCAGGACTGACTTCCTTTAGGATTAACTAGTTTGATCTCCCTGCTTTCCAGGGGACCCTCAAGAGTCTTCTCCAACACCATAATTCAGAAACGTCAATTCTCTGGCGCTCAGCCTTCTGTATGGCCCAATACTCACATCCATACATGACTACTAGAAAAATCATAGCTTTGACTAGACAGACCTTTGTGGGCAAGGCGATGTCTCTCCTTTTTAATATGCTGCCTAGGTTTGTCACAGCTTTCCTTCCAAGGAGCAAGCGTCTTTGCTGTCACGATAGGTGACATGGGGGTTCTGGGACCAGGTAGGGGTGAGATGAGACACCCAGGGGAGCTGCAGCCCCCTCACTTCTCCAGGCTCCCCTGCATGGGAAGGTGGATTCTCAATCACCAGACCACTAGGCAAGCCCCTAAGCACATTTGTATTTTCATATGCACCTAGGAGATTAGCAGGATCTTAATAAACATACTTGGGTCAAATAAATTGTTTAGGAAAATGACCGCCCAGAGCATGGGTCTGCAGTCTCTGGGATCTAACGCCTGATGATCTGAGGTGGAGCTGACGTAACAGTAATAGAAATACAGTGCACAGTAAACGTAATGCACTTGAATCATCCTGAAGGCATCCCCCAGCCCCTGGTTCATGGAAAAATTGTCTTCTGCAAAACTGGTGTCAAAAAGGTTGGGGACCACTGGCCTAGACAACTGAAAATGTAATGAGATAGTATAAGCTCTCAGAGGTCCTTCTGAGCCAGAAAGTCTACAATGGAACACGGCATCTCTGGGGTGCATTTTAAGAATGGTCCTCCAAATTTCAGCTTATTTAGTCAGTAGGGAAGGGGTTGCTACGCTGTGCTGTGTGCTGTGCTGAGGCATTTCTGACTCTTTGCCATCCCATGGACTGTAGCCTGCCTGGCTCCTCTGTCCATGGGATTCTCCAAGCAAGAATATTGCAGTGGGCTGCCATGCCCTCTTTCAGGGGACCTTCCCAACCTGGGGATCCAACCCAGGTCTCCCGAATTGCAGGCGGATTCGTTACCAGCTGAGCTACCAGGGAAGCCCAGGGAAGGGGTTCCCTTAGAGCTAAGTGTCCCCAATTCTGCTTTAAGGAGACAAAGATGAGCAGCTATTATAGTTTTGCCTTCTTGAATCGCTTTTGGAAATGCATGTCATATATAGCATTGGGGAAAGGAATGGAAACCCACTCCAGTATTCTTGCCTAGAGAATCAGAATGGACAGAGGAGCCTGATGGGCTACAGTCCATGGGGTCACAAAGAGTCAGACATGACTGAGCATGCAATACAGGATAGCGGCGAAAAGAAGGGCCTTTGACATCCCGCCGTATCTTCTCCTTGGCAACTGATTCTCCTAAGGACTTAGGCTTGGCTCAGGAAAGTGCTTTCAGGAAAAGGAGATTTGGGAGAAGTGAGAGAGGATGAGAAAGCGTCCTTTGGCCTTGTCATTTCCCGTCTTCTCACAACGCCGTCTGGTCTCACCCAAAGGGGAATTTTAACCTCCAGCCTATCACTGCACACCTTCTGAATCTGTACTGTTTATGGAGGACTCCTTATCATCCTTTGATTCAGCCCTTCCTGACAGGTAGGAATGAGTCAGCACTTATGGCTGCCAGCAACAGAGTCTGACTCCGACTGACTTAGTACAGAGAGAACTTCCAGGACGGACCCTGAGCTCAAGGGTACCCCTGAGGGCAGCGGGTACCACAGCCAGTGGGTACCACGGCCAGCGTGCCCCGTGCCACTCCCCACCCCCTAGCCACAGGGATGCTGCCCTCCCATCAGCCCCTTCTTGCTCGCCTGCTCCAGGTTCAAGGTGCTGGGAAAGTGTTGGATTGGCCCAACGTAGGCCATGGCTGCCCTCGGCTGTCTGGGGGGTGGGTTGCGGGGGGAGAGAAAGTTTCGAGGGTGGAAGGGAACAGTGAGAGGCAGGCGCACAGAGAGCATCTGCGGTGGAAGTGAGAAAGTGGGGAGCACAGTGTTCACAGCAGCGCCGTCTGCAACAGCCAGGGCGCGGCAGCAACCTATGTCTGTCAGCAGAGGAACAGATAAAGGAGACGTGCTCTGTGGATACAACGGACTACTACTCAGCCATAATGAGGAACAAAACTGTGATTTGCAGAGACATGGAGAGACGTAGAGGCTGTCCTGCAGAGTGAAGTCAAAAAGAGAAAAACAAATATCGTATCACTTATATGCGGACTCTAGAAAATGGTACAGATGACCTTATTGGTAAAGCAGGAATAGAGGCGTGGACACAGGGAATGATGTGTGGACACCAAGGAGGAAAGCAAAGTAGGAGGAACTGGAAGATTGGGATTGACATCTTTACACTGCCGGGCTTCAGAGGTGGCGTGGTAAAGAACCCATCTGCCAGAGCAGGAGACACAAGAGAAGCCAGCTCGATCCCTGGGTCAGGAAGATCCCCTGGAGACGGAAATAGCAACCCACTCCAGGATTCTTGCCTGGAGAATTCCATCAACAGAGGAGCCTGGTGCACTACAGTCCATGGGGTTGTGCAGAGTCAGACACAAGTGAAGTGACGCAGCACGCACACACACACACTGCTGCTGCTGCTGCTGCTGTGTATTAAATAGATAACTAATCAGAACCTGCTGCGCAGCACAGGGGACTCTGCTAGGTGCTCTGCGGAGATCTAAATGGGAAGGAAAGCCAAAAAAAAAAAAAACGTATACACATAGATGATTCACTTTGTTGTATGTACAGCAAAAACTAACACAGCACTGTAAAACAACTATATGCCCCCCCAATTTTTTTAAAAGTGGGGAGTGGGCTGACTGGATGCCAGATACTCCCCATTCCTCCCCCTAGACAAAAGCTCACAAGAAATGTGCAGGATACGTGGGAAGAAAAGTCATGCCCTAAGAGCATCAAAAGCCAGCCTAATAGAGCAAAACACGACCCCGCTTGGAAACCCTCTTGGGAAAATGACAGTGCTTCCCTCAGTGAACATGGTTGCTGTGATTCCAAACCAGACCCATACCGAAGTTTCCAGGATGCTGAAACTAATTCCAAAATGCATGTGAAAGACACAATGGGGAATGGCCAGGACAGTCTTGCAAAACAAGGACGAGAAATTCAAAACATAAATCTATAGTAATTAGCACAGCGTAGAAGAAATGAAAAGATGAACGGAAAAGGGAAGAGTAGAGAAACAGAATCACATAACGTGAGAATCTGGTGGATGTAAGAGAGCCATTTTAGGTGAAGGTATGAGGAAAGTCCTGGCTGTCAATGGGGAAAAGTGAAGTTAGAGCCATATTACATCATTAAAAAAATCTGGATAGATTAAAGATGAAAACAAACCGTGTACCATATGAACAATGTATCAGAAGATATATTTAAAACTTTGGCCTAGAGAAGGGCTCTTGAAGTACAAAAGAGAAACATCTATGTAAGAGGGATAAATCTGACTTTCAAAATCGCAACAACTGCGTCAAACACACCACAGCAGTCCAAAGACATGCAGTGGAATAAAACCTATGCTCACAAAAATATTCGCAGAAGATTCATTCAGCCTAGCCCAAACTGTAAGAGCTCAGGTGCTAATGAATAAGTGGAGAAAAGTGTGGTTTGTTCAGACAACAGAAACAAGAAAAAGGATTACTGTTGACTGTAACATTACGCTGAGTAAAAACGGAATCAGACACAAAAGACCACATTCTGCATGATCCCATCCCACTCAAACTCAGGAACTAATTTATGGGGGGAAAAAAGTCGGAACTGAAGTCACCCCTGGAAGTGGGGCTGACGGGGGAGGGACTGGCTGAGAAGGAACATGGAGGAACTTTCTGGAGTGACGGTCATGCTCTTTATCTTGATACGGGCTTGGGAGACAGCTGCATCCTTGGTCAAAGCTTAGCAAATGCACACTGGAGAGTTGTATTATATGTAAATCTTATCTCAAAAGAAGACTCATACAAAATTAATGAACTCTAAATCATATGCACGTGGAAGCATGAAGTTGCCAATGACTATGATTTCCTTGGAAATGCATCACAAGGTAAGATGAATGAATGGGTGGACAGATATACAATCAAGGGAGTAAAATGAGAAAGGCAGACTCCAGTTGGTGGGTGTTCTCTGTACATTTCTTTCAACTTTTCTGTATGTTTGAAAATCTTCATAATAAAATATTGAGAAAAGACTGGAGAAAACTTATTTCCAACATATAAGAGACTTTTACCCAGAAAATACAAAGAGCTAATTATGCTTTTGAATTGTGGTTCTGGAGAAGTCTCTTGAGAGTCCCTTGGACTGCAAAGAGATTCAAACTGGTTAATCTGAAAGGAAATCAACCTTGAATATTCACTGGAAGCTGAATATTCACTGATGCTGAAGCTGAAGCTCCAATACTTTGGCCACCTGATGCGAAGAGCTGACTCCTTGGAAAAGACCCTGATGCTGGGAAAAAGTGAAGGCCAAAGGAGACGGTGGCAGAGGATGAGATGGTTAGATAACATGAGTGGACACGAATTTGAGTAAACTCTGGGAAATGGTGGAGGACAGAGGAGCCTGGCATGTTGCAGTCCATGGGGTTGCAAAGAGTCCACCCAACTTAGCCACTGAGCAATTATTAATAGAAAGAAATTAAAAACTCAACTGAAAATAAACAAAGGCCATCAGAGACAAAAAGGCAGATGTCAACTATGTCTGAAAAGATCATCCTACACAGAAGCGTGAAATTCAAATTTGGCCGACACCCCCACTCCAGGCTGGTATCACCCTGCAAAGACCTGGCAGAATATTAGCAGCTGGTGGTATGAAGTCAGACAGACAATACGGCAGCACGTGTGAGTCTGTTTCAGCCCATCACCCTGAAGCACCACCCAGCATCTCTCCTGCAGGCTGGCAAGGTATGGATCAAGCAGCAGCAAAGATGCAGAGAGGCCACAGCAGGACACCAGGCAAAGAGACCTTTTTCCTGTTTGCAGTGATCAGAATGAAGTGGAGTCACTACGGGAAAACCTACGACCTCTGCTAAGTCAGAGCCACATACTGACAGTACAGCCTTTACAGAAAAGAAAAGCTGCTGAGTAAGTAAACACACGCACACATGTGCGTGTGCTGCAGAGAAAACGGGCTGGAGAAACACCAACGCCTGTCTTGGCAAGGAAGCAAGATTAAACAGGAGCCAGAACCACCACTCGATTTGAGATAAATGTGTGTGTGTGTGTGTGTGTGTGTGTGTATTTCTGTGAATCTCTGTTTCACAGGTTTGGGAGAGGAAAGGACTAGGAGTGAGGGGTTGTATATGTGTGTGTGTAGATACAAACTGTTACATATAGAATGGATAAACAAAAGTTCCTCCTGTATAGCACAGGGAGTTATATCCAATATCCTATGATAAACTCTTGGGCTTCCCAGGTGGTGCAAGTGGTAAAGAACCCGCATGACAATGCAGGAGCCACAGGGAGACTGGTTTGATCCCTGGGATGGGAAGGTCCCTGGAGAAGGGAATGGCAACCCACTCCAGTATTCTTGCCTGGGGAATCCCATGGACAGAGGAGCCCGGTGGGTTACAGTCCATAGGGCAGCAGAGTGGCACACAACTCAAGTGACTTCAGTTGTGTGAAGTTCAGTCGCACAAAACTTCAGCTGTGTGAAGTTGTGTGACGTGACTTCAGCATGCACATGTGATCAACTAAATGGAAAAGAACATCAAGAAGAATGTATGTATGTGTGTAACTGAGTCACTTCGCTAAACAGCAGAAATTAGCCTAACACCAAATCAACTACAGTTCAATAAAAAAAACTTGAAAAATGTAGAGACGCATGTACTGCTCACGTAATTGAAAAGTATGAATCTATTACCTGCTTAAAACAAAGCTCACCCAGTCTTTTAACTTTCCCAGCACTTATTTCAGAGTAGAAGTGGCAAATTATGTAATTTGTTTATAGGATTTATAGGAATTCATAGGGTTTTATAGACTGTATCCCTAAAGTAGACCATAATTTCTCTCTGGCACCCCTACACCAGCTCCCACCTGCCACGCAGCACAGGGCTCCCCAAACTCCATGGCCCCTTTAGAAGACAGCAGCGATGAGTTCGCCACAGATTGGGGCATTTGTTGATTTCTGGCTTCAAGCAGGTGCTATATAGACTAGCTTAAGAGTCAAACAAGACTTCCATTTTTTGAATGTTCTTCAGACTACCAAGACATGCTGAGATGGCAGGGTATCTGCTATAATCAATAATCAATATAGTTTAGACCTGTGACCTAATACTCCACAGCCAGCCCAGGTGCTGAGTCATACCTGACTACGTGGGCAGAAAACTTTGCAGTTGCTCTCACCAGCCACTTCAAAACGTTAAAGAGCGGTTTGCTTTTAAGTATACTACACAGATTTGACTTCAAGCAACAGTTCACAAAATCTGCATGTTGGTAATACATTCAGTGAATGATAAGGGCAGAGTGTGGGTGTGTACATATCCATGATTTCAGCTGCTTCTCCACCATTTTGTGAAATAAATCAAACAGCTCGCCAAAACTAGTTGAAAGTTTTATTTATATAAAATTCATTACGAACATAAAAGATTGGGTTTCTTAAAAAAAATCTGCAATTATTTACAGCAGTATTGCACAAGTAAAGTGGCAATTACCCTGTCAAAATCCATCAGTGCAAAACACAAGCCAGGGAAATTGCAATACAAATGCTACATACGCTGGGTCCTAGGAAGAAAGTTACAGACAGATCAGTGCTATTTATAAATGAGTACCTGATGAGTTCTGATACAGTAACTAGTGGTCACAGAACCTGGACACACAAATTAAAGAGCATCTAAGGTCTGAAATTCCCAAATCAAAGTAGTCAAGTTATTTAGCTGGGAGCTTGAGGGTGCTTCTTACACTCGATGCCGTCTGGAGCAGGACAGGTGTTACCCCAGCTGGTTTAGCGACACGTGTGGTCATGTCACTGCACATGTGCGTGCACAGACTGGACACACACAGGCACCAAGCTAAATCAGCAGGGACGACAAAACCATCAACACAGAACCGCTAGAAAAATGTTTCAAGCTTTCACCTCTTTGCACCCAGGCCAGCGGAGTCCAGACCCCTGCTTGAAGGCTTTGGAGAAGCAGAAGGAAGGCGTCACCCTAAAGACACAGGTGGATCGAACGCTGGGACCAAATGGTTCGGGGCTAGGGTGGGGGGCGCAGGCCTGCACAGTTAGTTCCTGAAGACACATAGTAGAGTCTGCACCTCAAAGCACAGGGAACCACAGAGCACGGCTGGGGGCGGGGGGTTTCAACTAGTCACCAGTTGCCAACAAAGGTCAGTACTGTGAGGTGGTCCAGTAGTCACCTGTGAAGCAGGGCAACTGGTCAACCCGGGCCTTCAATCTTCCTGGCCTCTGCCTTCAACAGTCTCATGGCAACACCTGCAGAAGTGGACGTGTGAGTGTCTCTAAACACTGAGCTGTCAGGGATCAATCTTCAATAGAAAGATCTTTCCCACTGCTAACAATAAGTATTTTGTTTTGTAAGATATGGACTGCTGCTTGTGCTTAACAGCACTTGTTTCTATGAGAGGCTAGCTGTTCAGGAATTAAAGTCACTGGAAAGTTCTAGAGGAGAATCTGATTTATATATCAGATTTCTGGTCTCTCATTATGCTGTCTAAACACAAACCTCATCATGAGGACAGAAAACCCTAAGAATTTAAACCCACTGGACTAGAAATACCAGGAACCAAAGCTGGGGAGGGCCACCCTGGGGAGACCATGTGGCCAGCCGTGAGCTGACCAGTCACCACCTCAAGAGTTAAAGCAATTAACAGGACAGCAGGGGGCAAAGGGGAAAGGGAGGTCAACACTTTGCAGAACTTAAGACATTAAATAAGCCAGAAATAAATATACAACATTCCTACAAGTTACAGCATTATGAAACAGTAGGACACATTACATAGAAAAAGAATCTACAATATTTACAATCCTCAATTCTGAAAAAGTTTAGTAAAAACTGATTTTTTTTCTTTTACTCATTTAGGCTGTACAAAATTTTACAAGAAAGGACACATAATTGCACAGACATTTGGCTCAGTTGATAAGTAAAATACGACTTCCTAATCTAATAAATAGTCAAAATATATACAATATTAAGGAGAAACAGGAGAAAGTTATAGTTCACTATGTACATTTTTTTTTTAAACCAAGAAAAAAAAAGTCTTCATCAATTCAGATCTAGGGAGGGGTCCAGGTAATTTGCAAATTCACTCATGAAGTTAATTTCACGTGTTTATTGCATTCCTGTGAAAAGTCACATGACACTTTCTATAAACGTCACATGAGACGGGGTGATCAAGGCACAAAACCTGCATTAAGTTTCCAACAAGGGACCGAATTATTTTTGCTTTCTACAAAAAGTCAAAGGAAGGAAAAGTAAGACATCAAAGGTACACCCAGCCACGGGCATACCTTCTGCAGGGAGGAGGCATCATGATCAACAGATACGTACAGTACAGGGATGTCTAGTCACCTCTCAAGTCCCGGGGGCAACATCCTTATTGTAATACTTTTACAGTTCAGAGAATCTCTCATTTCCTCACCAGCGGCTTCCACGGCCAGCCCAGGGGGCCTGGAGGCCCCCAAGCCCAAGGTAAACTTGCAGGTGGGTGAGCAAGCGCTCGGCCCCCCGGGGCACTGGTGCTGAAGGAATAAAGTGCTCCAGTCCAAGAGATTGGCCCGTGAATACGGAGATCCTGGGGGGAGCGGCCCAGAACCAAATACGTCTTTGGTGTGTGTGCAGCAGGCCCACAGCTGCAATTCCATGGACTGCCTTAACCGCTTGCATGGACTTGAGGATCCAGCGGACAGGTTCAAGACAAAGGGTCAAAGGACACAGGCTGAGACTCAACACAGCTTTTAAAACAATTCAAGACCCCAAAAAGCTACTTGGGGAAAAGAAAATGTTTAGAAGGAAGAATATTTGGAGTCAAATCTCTCTCTACCTAAGGAAAAAGTATATATGTAACATATATATA
>SJYF01001442.1:112101-124637 GCA_006410515.1 Procapra przewalskii | reverse complement strand
ATATATATATATATATATATATATATATATATATATATAAAACTATAAAGATACAAAAATGAATCAACTGTTCCAACCGATCAGGAGGAAACACTGGTCCTCGATGGGCCCAAAGCAAACACGACAGTTGTTGTTGGCACTGTTGACTTGTTTGAAACATCACGTATGTCTTTTAAAAAGCTGTTTAATCAGTTGAGGTTTCAAAAACTGTAAGAGTGATGGGATTCACAGAATGACCCCCACCTCCCTGCTTGCAATGCCCCCTCATCTCTCTGTCTTGGGTCTCCTCGGGAGTTTACCTGCCTTTGAAAAGACTGACCAGCTCCTGAGCTGCGTTCTCTGCCTTCCTCCTGGCAGGTGTGAAGGAAGAGCGCCCCCAACAGAAGTGGCTGCAGGAAGGGGGGCCTGACAAAAATCCAGCGGTCCCCGGAGGTGGACGACTGACACAGACACCCCTGTGTCTGATGGTATTCTTTATGAGAACTGCGGAGAGCAGAATGAAGCCTTTACTTCAAAGAGCAGTTAGCCAAGAGCCATTGAAGGCTAGAGGGACTCTGAGTTGGATGAAAAGCCAGGATGCCCAGAAAACAGCTGCTTAAAGCCCTGCCACAGCCTCTGCCAATTCCCACGAGGGCTCGAGTGTGGCCCCTGCAGCTGAACCTGGCCACAGGCGGGCATGCTAGTCACCTGGGGCCTTAGGCCGAGAGCCCACCCTGTGCTACAGGAAAGCCGCAGCAAATCTGGTATCATGACTGCCCTGAACCTCTGCAGAACACGCCTAAACAACAAGTCCATCAAAGCAAGTGAGAACCGCCAGCAAGCACTCCCCAGTGGGTGAGCTACCAAGAGACAGACAGACCCATGTCTGATACAGACCCGGGCTCAGACCCAACTGCCTTTTACCATGGAAACAGTCACTGGACCACATGTTCATCAGTGCCCTGACAGGCTGGGAGAGCATCACCAAAGGATGTAAGCAAAGCACACACACACAGAATAAAATTTTGCCACAGATACAACTGAATTTTAAGGAGGTAAGTAGGTATTTACACAATGGGAGTGGCATGTCAATACAGGCTGACAAAGGACCTCTCTCTGACACTTCTACCAGTTCCATTTCATAAAAACGTTTTTGGTATTAATAATAGTGACTAAAAAAAAAGGTCCAAGAGGCAATGGCAGGGAAGGGAGGGGCCATGTCATACCTCTCCCGTTTAAAAATGCTGTACGGTGACCTCTAAAAATAAACTAAGGCAGCTTTATAAATGAGCTGGCTCAGTTTCCACTGCAGAGTTTATATAATCCTCTGAGAGTAGGCAAAAGGTTCTTAAAATTTTAGTACAAAAATCACTCATGAGTTGGTTAAAAAGTTTCCATTTCCTTTTTTGAAAAACCTGCTCTTATCAAAGGTGGGAAAAAAAACACACACACTGCATGTAAACACCATTCTTGCATAAAATCTTGTTCCAGAGAACCATGATTTGTACATTGTTTTTTTAAAAAAAAGAGAATCCCTCTCTCATTTACATTCACATCAAGCTTCCGTTGGAAATTCGGCCGCATGGTGATGAACAGACAAAGGTCAGGTCCACGTGCAGCTTGGTGTCCTCCAGGGACATGCCGGCTGGCTCTCTGCCCACCCTTCCAGCAAAGGACTGCTGCACAGCAACGGCACTGAAGCGCCGCGACCCCACGGCGCCGGGCTGGTCGGTCTGAGACGAGCGGAACGTCTGCACGCGCCGTCACTGCATCCTCCACACCAGACGCGCAAGGTAGCGCAAGACGCGCAGGAGGACCATTTGCGGGTGGCCCTCCATCGCCTGGTGGTGCACGAAGACCTGCAATGAGAAGACAGGAGCTGCTTACTGCTCAGCCCTGACTCGCTTCAGGCGGGACTGGGGGTGGGCGAGGAGGATACCGTATTGAAGGGAGCAATCATCCTGCTGGGACCGCTGAGAAGGGCGCCAGGTCACCCAAGTGCCAGGTCTTCCCAGAGCTGTCACCCCCTAAGGAGCAGGGGCACTGAGGGGTGCTCTTTATAAAGTGACTGAAAGGCTGTTTGGAGACTCAAAGAGGACCCCTGAATCTGCTTCTCCCTCTAAAAGCCACATAATTCTGGAGTACCTCCCTGGTGGTCCAGCAGCTAAGGCTGTGTGCTTCGCAGGCAAAGGGCAGAGGCTTGATCCCCTATCAGGGAACTAAGATCCCGCCTGCTGCGGTCAAAAACAAAACAGCGACAAGAAAAACTGCACATTCTTTCCACAGGTGATGTCACAGCGGACCAGAGCTGCCTGGCCCAGGGAAGGCAGCAGCCACCGGCAAAAGAACAACCCGGGGCAGGGCGAGAGCAAATCAGCCAAGACTGCGTGGCCAGGCCCCCTCGCCCCACGTTTTGTAAATAATGGCCGTGCAACAGCTGAGGCCATTCACGGCACTGTGCCTGTGTGTCACGAGGCGCCCACTTGGTCACGGGTTGCTGTGTGCTGCACGCCTGTGTGAGCTTCACTGTGAAAGCCCTGGCTGCTGCTGCACCAGGGCTACACTGGAGGGGCACCGTGATGTTATATGAGGGTGCGTTTTGGCTATGTTACGGTTACGGTCTGGCTGCTGCGCCAGCCAGGAGAGAAGAAATGTGTCTGCGGTTCCCGAGGCTCCTTGCGTCTCCTTCCAGCCTCTGAGCTCGAGCCTGGCCTGCCCCAGGTTCAGCGAACAGCGTAGAGTGTGGACAGCAACACAGCTGGCGTCATGAACAGGATGAAGAGCAGTAACACCCACCACCTCCGCACAGGTGCTGAGAAATGCCACCCCAAGTTGGGGTCCCGCGAAGAGAGGCATGGGTAAAGCAAATGGGGACCCGGTGGATGCAAGTAACTAAGTTACTGACATTCAAATAGGTTTCAGGCTCCCTTAAGGGTGAGTCTCGGGGTGATCTGCCCCAAGAAGCTAAACAAAGTGAAGTGCTGATGCGCCACCCTCTGCCTCTGGCGCGAGGCAGCTCTTCTGAGTGCATGCTGTCAGCCCGGCACAGTGGCCAGGGTCAGCAAACAGGTGGACTCAACCCTCGCCGCTCCAGCTCTCACCCCAGAGTGGCAGGCAGAGTGTGACGAAAGATAGAACAGGTCTATCTGCTGGAGACCCCCACAGGTTTAGGACAAGCTGAGATAGTGCTCAGAAGGAAACTGGCAGGCTACTGAACGCCTCAAGGTCCCCATGTCTTCCAGAGCACGACCACCTTCGGGTCTAATCCATCTTGCAGGTAAGTGCAGGGTGTAAAGGCGGCCCCTATCGGTGGCTCATCAGTAAATAATCTACCTGCAGGAGATGCAGGTTCGACCACTGGGTTGGGAAAATCCCTTGGAGGAGGGAATGGCAACCCACTCCAGTATCCTGGCCTGGAAAATCCCATGGACAGAGAAGCCTGGCGGGTACAGTCCCTGGCGTCGCAAAGAGTCGGACACGATGGAGCAACCGAACAAGCAGCAGCAGCAGCAGGGTGCACACCCAGACCAGCCAAAGCTGGAAACAGACGACCCACTTCCAGTCAGGAGCCGTTTCTCTGCTCAGGCCTGAACGCAACACCCTGGGCCTGCTCCCTGTTCCGTCTGAAGCTCTCCATCAACCCCTCTCCTCACTCTGGGGGGCTGGTCTCTTCCGATGCAGAATCGTGGGGCCACTGGCCCTGGGGCAGGCTGAGGACGGGCGTCCCCTCCCAGACCTAACTGCCGCCTGCAGATGCCAGCTGCAAGCAGGGCTCCCTCCTGGCCACTGTTTACACAGCCCTCTGGGGCATGCTGGACAGGATGGAACTCTGATAAGGCCTGAGCACTTCCCTTGCTCCTTCCAGAACCAGACTGGAGGAAATCGGCTTTATGTAAGCGATTCCTGTAGAGGCGTTCCGTAACCACAGTCTGCGATTTTTATCTGCTCGACACACAAGATTGCTTTGTTTTGATTTAACTTTCTAAATTACTTTGCTTCTTTGGGGTGAGAATAATTTAGGGGAAGGTTAATTTTAGTTGAGACTAATATTAACAGGTTGGAAGAGGCTTATTCAAAATAAAACCACGATTTACTAAAATGAAGAAAGTGTACATGGGGCTGGGCTAAGCCATTGCTTCAAGATGGGGAAAGCCATCTTAAAGCCGTCTGGCTGTCCCTGGTGGCCTTCAGGTGGATCAGAGAATGGAGTCAAGATGACCCCATGAGAGGACCGGGTCACACAGCAGGGATGGACCCTGCTGACCCTTGGCCAATTTTATATTCCAGAAATGGAATTATCTAAGAGGAGAAAACCTTCCACGCACATTATGAGGACAACAAGCGCAAAAAAATTTCTTATTAACAGTTTTGCTTTCATCTCGCATGAGAAGAATATGCGGTGGAGATACAAAGGCGTGCCAGGGGAATGCAGGAAAAATTTGGCGAAAGGGACACCCAGCGCCTGACCAACGAGGAGATGCTGCAAGGCCTGGGTGAGCGAAGACGGGGCACACCTGGCCCCTCAGACGGCACGCGGGACAGCCCGGCACACGCCATCAAGCCAGCGAACCACCGATTCTGGATGCCATTCAATGGAGGAAGCCATTACTGCTGATTCCGAGAGCTGTGCCAGCCCAGAAAGCCCTTGACAGCTGGCCCAGCCAGCCAAAGCTGCCGCTGGCTCAGCGTGGACAGCTCACACCTCAGACAGCTGGAGGATGGGCAGCTCCCGTCAGGGCGGACACGCTGCCCCTGCCACCTGCAGAGGGCACAGACATCGTCTCGCCAGGGGGAGTCACCAACACACATTGTCTGCAGCACGGTGAGCGAGAGGCCATGGGCTTCTGGCCTCCAGGACTGTGAAAGAAAGCTGTTTCCGCTGTTTGAGGCCCCCTGCCTGTGCTCCAGCCACCCTAGCAAACTAATACACCCGTGCATGCTCAACCATCGCTCCTAAGCCTTTGCCCTTAAGTGAAAACCAGCGCTTCCTGGCTCAAGAACTGCAGAGTGCTGCTTTAGTCTAAACCAAAAAAACACTTTAAAAAGATATATTACAATGGTACATTTGGAGGGAAAAAGATTAAAAAGCTAAGCTAAACACGCTCCTAGGTTCAAATCCCTCTGTCTCACAGTGTCCTCTTCTGCTCACCCACACGCACACAAAGCGCAGCACGCCACCCCACTGGGACTTCTGTCTCCAGGTCTGGATCCAGGTCCCCCTCACGGCCCTCACTCCTCTCTGGCCGCCTCACACGAGCCCCCATCACAGGAACACCGGACTTCAGAGCCTGTCTGCATACAGGAGGCCTCGCGGGCACTCCCGAGTCACAGCCCACCGCACAGGGCGCCTGCGGCACTGCCATCAATGAGAACAGCCGCAGAGAAAGCCTGGGCCCCAGCCCAGGAGCCAGGCGCAGGCGCGTGCAAGCTCCCGCCCTGCAGACTGAAGAGCACCCACGCGTGCCAGTGAAACCAGAACAGAGCCAAGGTGCGATGGTCCTTCCTGTCCAAAAAGCAGATGGGGCAACGCGCTGAAGCTCTGGACACTGTGACGGCACACAGCACCGGCCGCCACCGGGGCTGCAGCTCTGGGACCACCAACCACAGGTCGGGGAATTTTAATTCCATCCGCAGGCCAGACATGGCCAAACATGCTCTCCTGGCTGGGAAGCAGCGTGCAGGACGCAGCAAGAGGTCTGGAGAGACCTCCGTGACCATCCAGCGGCTAGGACTCTGTGCTCCCAAGGCAGGGGCCCTGGATCGATCCCCGTTCAGGGAACTAGATCCCACACGCCTCAACTAAAGACCCTGCATGCTGCCGTGAAGACCAAAGATCCCATGTGCCACATCGAAGACTCCAGCACAAACAAATAATTTTTTTAAGGGAATTTATTTAAAAAAAAAAAAAAAGAGGGGACTTCCCTAGTGGTACAGTGAATAGGAATCCGCCTGCCAACACAGGGTACACGGGGTTGATCCCTGACCTGGGAAGATCCCACATGCCATGGACTCCTGATCCTGTGGGCCACAACCACGAAGCCTGCGCTCTAGAGTGTGTGAGCTGCAACTGCTATGCTTGCATGCTGCAAATACTGAAGCCCGTGCATCCAGAGTCTGTGTCCCAACAAGAGAAGCCCCTACAATGAGAAGCCCATGCACCGTAACGGGAGAAGAGCCCCCACTCACCACAACTAGAGAAAGTCTGCTCAGCAACAAAACACAGCACAGATAAAAATGAATACTTTTGAAAGAAAAAATATTTTTGAAAAAGTATTTTAAAATACTCTCCCAGCCTGCCCTGGAGAACTGGTCAGGCTGCCCAGGCACGCCCGCAGAGGGCAACTGATTGCACTTTCCTGTCCTGCGGGCGGAGAGGAGCCCGGACCCTTTGAAGCCCACAGGACACACCAGGCCTTCTAACTTCATGCACCCGAGCCCGGGGACTCACAGCATCGCCCACTGTCACCGCTCAATGGAACCACGACCTCGGAGCCAGCGTGGCTCTCTTGCATCTCACAGACCAAGCCTCCAGATCAGAAAACTGCTTGCCTCGAGCTCCAGCAGAGCACAGGACACACTCAACAATCTGGGCTCCACGGGCAGGGCCAGACCTCACTGGGCCTGATGACTCAGTAAGTACCAGCCACAGGCTCACTCAGAATCATCACTCAAGGGGGCTTACCATTAAAGCCTCAGAGATGCACAAAGTGCAGTAAAAATAAAGGCTGAGTAAGACCACAAACATGATTAACAGACTAAAAATAAAAGGAAAAATGAAAAGGAAAAAAGGGAACTAGGGAACTAGGACTGAGATTTGGTGCCACAGAACCACAGGTTAGTTAGGAGTTTTCTGGCAGTCAAGGTAACAATGGCAACACGACACCATTTTCACCATCTTATCAAAACAGAGCACGATACCAAACTCTTGAAGACAAACCAAAAAGCAAGGTATACCAGAACTCTGAGACTGAGTGATTTAACTTGTTAAAAGCTTGCTTCTTAAGAGAATTTCAACACGAATGCCTAAGACGTCCCAAACTTTTTTTTTTTAAATACAGATTTATCTCTAAGTGGTAACTTGTTACAGGAGACTGAATTCTAGACTGAGACCAGGAAGGACTCTATTTATAGAGAGAACCTCTGCTCCAGTTTGGGCAAATGAGGATAGAGCGTCTGCCCGGATGTACGGTGTCTGCTCTGCATCTTCCGAATCAAGGCTGAACACTGTCACCATCATGGGGGACAGGCTGAGGCAAGGGGCAGAGCGGCCTCTCTCTTGGATGGAAGGCCACCTCTGCCCACTCATGACCCATCAGTCTAAATGTTCTTGTCAACGACCAGCCAGTGAGACTGCAGGTCAGAGAGGAACAGGGCCCACGCACGCCGACTCGACGTGGAGCTCGGTAAGACTTGGTCTCTCTGCACTTTAAGACCAGAGTCAAGGGGCCACTCCGCTGGGGTTCCAGCACGAGCTCCACAGGCACGCTCAGGTGTCAGACTGATGCTGCCCCAAGGCCAAATTCACTTTCTATCTGTCACCAAGGCAACAAGGGTATTTGCATAGCTAGCGCCTAACAAGCTTTGTAGTCAACACAGCTGTGGAAAGAGCGCCAGGGGATCCCCTTGGCCGGATGCGGTGCCCCCCCACCCCAACCTCCCAGCACCAGGAGTGAGATTTCCCACAGCACTGCACCCAGCTCCCACTAGGGGGGCAAGGGATGCCCAAACGTCGCAGCAAGACCGGATCGTCATGAATCCCACCTTCTGACTGTCAACATCACTTCAAAGCATCTATTACAGGTGATGCTTCTGGTAGGGCAAATAGCCACTTCCCTCACTGACCTGTCATGCACCAGATTTTCTTAGCCCAGTATCACCCCTAGAAATAGAAAACTTGGTTTCCAGGCCCCATGCTGGCGGAAATGAAGAACCCTGGCCCGTGACCTTCGAGGGGTATTGCTGTGTCAGCCACAGAGAAGCCAGAGATGGCAATCACCACTCCAGCACCAGACACCACTTGATGAAATACTTGACTCAGAGCAAGCAGACGTGGCTGTGAAAGGCCCAGGCTCCAAAAATGCTAATGAGACATAGACACTTTAACCACAGCCCAAACCCCTCTGCTTTGGCTCAGCCGGGAGAAGTCGAGCGGAGGACGACAGGATAGGCTGATTATTTCTGTGCGTCTGCAGGAGGGCTGAGCCTCCAGGGTATCACCATTTCCTCCTCAAGAAATTTAAAAAACCCCAGTTAGCCCTCTCTGAAGTCCCCCTCCAGGCACCTGCATCTCCAAATGGTTATGTGCTGATGGCCTCCGGTCCCCAAAGGGCCAGGCAACTGTGCAGGTGTGCCCACCTGCACAGCACGACGGTGCCCTCATGGGTGATGTGAGCGAGCCCATATCCAGCTTGGTGCCCACCCAGGCATGCACCCACACATCAGCGCCTCAACCCTGGCTCACAGCTGTGTGACCCAGATAGATACAGCACGTCCGGGGTCCCCCCCACCCAGGTCCAGCCCCCCAACATTTCCTTTAACAAACTGGGTACTTATCAGACAGGTGAACAAAGTTACTAGCCTCTCTCCTTCTATAAAGATCAATGAAGAAAAAAGTCAATTACAGTTCAGAGTGAGAGAAAACAGCCCTGGTGGAAGACAGCATTTTCTAGATCCATCTCTCCATGCTTTAGATTTATTTATTTGTCACTACACATCCCGAAAGAGCTTCCCTGGTGGCTCAGACGTTAAAGCGTCTGCCTGCAAGGCAGGAGACCCAGGTTCGATTCCCGGGTCGGGAAGATCCCCTGGAGAGGAAAATGGCAATCCACTCCAGCACTCCTGCCTGGAAAATCCCATGGATGGACGGAGGGGCCTGATAAGCTACAGTCCATGGGGTCGCAAAGAGTCGGACACGACTGAGCAACTTCACTTTCACACATCCCGAAGAGACTGACTGCATACGGGGCTCCTGAAGGTGAAGGGACGGAGTCAGGGATCGAGGTCCCTGCACCCGTTCATGAGCTGTTTCCTCCTGCGAGATCACACTTCACCCTCCATAAGAAAGCCCTTGTCCAAAAAACCCGCGATCCACAGCTGCTGTCTTGATGGAGATCACCTGAACCCCATGCTCTCCGAGAAGGCATGTGTGCAAGGCTCTAAAATCCACAACTGCCTCATTCAACTCCAACCAAAACATTCACCAAGCCTGAAGACTGTATCACACATAAACGGTAGACATCAATTTAAGTATCCTAATCATAGCTATTTTGGCTACAAAAACTGTCACTCTATCGGCCTGTGAGTCACGTGAGAAGCACCATCCCGTGAGATAGCACGTGTCTAGTTTCAACGTTTAAGATGCAGATTTTTCACTATTCTTTTTCCAGACAGTAATACAGGGCATTTTATTTTGTTTGACTCCAACATTCAATCAACGAAGCCCTCAAAAGAGGGCTGAGAACATGCATCTCTGAGTGTGCGTGTGGCTTGCGCTATTACCGAACAAGCTGCAATTTTGACCTCTCCCTGACCACTATCTACAGAAGACAGGAGAATATCACTTCTAAAAATAAGGGTCAAACATCAGGTTCATGTATCTTACAGATGATCCTTGAACAAGATGGCTTTGAACTGGGCAGGTCCACTTACACATGGATTTTTTTCAATATGGTACCTAGTTTTCATTCTGTTGATCTTTAAATTAGCTAAGCGTGGGGAAAAGTTTGCGTTCAGTTAGAGACTATGCTGTGTGGAACCAGTTGAGTCCTGATGCCATCCAAACTACTTCAGCTTCCTGCCCTTGGGTGAGTCATTTACTAGCTTCTCTGTCTTGAGGCAGAGATGGTAGTGATGGATTTCTGTCTGCATGGAGGGTCGTGCCCCAAGCCCCTCCGATGTTCAAGGGTCACCTAACACGAAAATGCTAATGTGCTGACATCAGCACATCTGAGCCCCCTTTACTTCTCCACCTCGTCCACTTCAGGGGTACACTTCCTCTGTCTATCTGTCTAGTTCAGTCAGTTCATGCCTGCACATGCCCAGGACCGAGAGCAGGAGGCAGACAGCCCCAACAAAAGACACACTGTTTCCCGAGATCAGACAACGCAAGGGTTGTCATCCACTTCTGGCCCATCTAGAGAGCCTATCCCATGGGCATCGGGTGTAGCTGTCCACTGCAGGCCCCTACCAGGACATCCCCAGGTCACAGCCTACCTGAGTGCAGAGTTTCTTAGGCTGGGTAACCTGATACCTAGGAAAGAAGGTGAACGTCCCAGTCTGGGTACTGGGAAGGGCAGGCACGCAGGTTAGAGAATGGGGCGGGGGGGCCTAGTCACCCCAAGAGCACATGTTTTTACATTCTGAACGGTCTAACACCCCCGTCACAGCCTTGAACTACAGCCCCAGACAAGCCTGAGAATCCCATCCAAGCGGACACCAGCCTTGAGAGCTCGCCATGAGCACAAAGCACCCCGTGCCTGCAGGGACCAGAGTCCATGCTTGCCGACACTCTTCCAGCAGAGGATCCTGGACTTGCACTCACGCAGTTTCTGAACTGTGGACGAAGCCAGAGGCAATCAGGAACAACAGGAAAGCGGGCGGCCGGGGCGGAGGCCCCCACCCGCAGGGCAGAGGCAGCAGCCAGCAGGGCGACTGAAGCACACAGAGCTGCTGCTGCCCCTGGGCTTCCTGCCAGCTCCTCGCCCTTTTCAGAAAGCCCCACAGAGAGAGAGGTGGCTTCCCTGCAGGTCCACTGACAGCCCTGGCTGCCCAGTGTTCCGAAAGAGCCCTCTCCTCCCTCCTCGGGGTCCCAGAGAGGAGGACCCGGGGAACTGTGGAGCCAGGACACTGTGCGGCTGCAGGTCACCCACCAGCAAATCCCAGAGGGACCCCAGCGCTCCATCGCCTCATCAGCCCCTTAGGTTCTGTCCCACTACAAGTCTGCATGTGACTGGGGTGCCGAGGCACTTCATGCCTAATTACGGCATGGAGACACGCCGGAGGCTGCCACTAGCCAAATCTGCCACTAGACAATATCTTTGCAACCCCATGGACTGTAGCCCACCAGGGTCCTTTATGAGAATTCTCCAGGCAAGAATACTGGAGCGGATTACCTTGCCCTTCTCCGGGGGATCTTCCACCCAGGGATGGAACCCAAGTCTCCGGCACCTCCTGCATTGGCAGGTGGATTCTTTACCCACTTAGCCACCTGGGAAGCCTGAGAGAGATGTGTAATAACCTGTTGAACTGATCAGGGACCCAGGAACTTATTTTGATAAATGCAGTAAACGTGGGAAATACACTCGTGAAATAACCACACTTTCCTTCCATCGTGAATGGGAAAGTACTGATTTTGTAGTGGAGGGCACCACCTCTGACCAGGGGCTCCGGAATGAGACGGACGGACACCTGTGCCTCCTGATACAACGCACGCGGGAGGACACAACGTCACACTGCTGGGACAACTGGCAAGGTCTGCATGCAGCCCACGGATGACACAGCTCGGTCATGCTATTCATTTCCCAGCCGTGCTCGCTACACTGTGGTTACTGGTTACATAAGAGAATACGCTTATGCATAGGAAAGACACGCTGATGAATTTGAGAATAAAGGAGTACTGTGCCTGCAACTTCTCCAATAGTTCAGAAAATAGTCTGCACACAGGTAGGTGTGAGAAAAGTGAAAGCCACTCAGCCGTGTCAGACTCTTTGTGACCCCCTGTGACTAGAGCCTGCCAGGCTCCTCTGTCAATGGGATTCTCCAGGCAAGAATACTGAAGTGGGTAGCCATTCCCTTCTCCAGGGGATCTTTCCAATCCAGAAACTGAACCTGCATCTCCCTGCATTGCAGGCAGATTCTTTACCATGTGAGCCACCAGGGAAGCCCAAGGTATAAGGGATGAGGATGTTAAAACACATGTGGCAGAGTCGGCAGCAGGGGCTTGGGTGGCAGATAGTTAATAGCAGGGGCTTGGGTGGCAGACACAAGAGGGGTCTCTGTACCATTTTGCAGCTTTGGTGTAAAACTCTGCAATTATTTCAAAACCAAAAGTTAAAAAAACACAGCATGCATGGAGCAATAAAACTCCCATCAAGTAGGGTGATGGGTCCCCTGCCTGGGCAGGGTGGTTTGGGGAGATGACACTGAGTCCCTGGAAGAGAAGGGGACATTCTCCTGGGCTTTGAGCTGACCTGGGCCTCTCTCACCTCCTGCTTCAGCCTCCACAGCGTCAGCCCACAGGCCGCCCCCCGCCCTCCTCAAGGGCACTGACCACACGACAGTTTCCTCCAGCGCTCTAACTGCGAAACGGGAACACAGCCTGTCAGGCTTTGCAAGGCTCGTGGCAACGAAAGACCGACACTTCACAAAAGGTACTGTAGCCATATTAAGTAGCTAAGGACGCCAAATATTTGAAAGGCCATGACCCACCATAAAGCAGCTAAGCGGCAATGGACTCTGCCTGCCAAGAAGTGACACCTCCTGGGGACAGACAGTGACTAACTTGAAAGCAAAACGCCTCCCATTTCCTGCTAAGATGTCCACTCCCAGCTGCACACTCC
>SJYF01001442.1:85756-112041 GCA_006410515.1 Procapra przewalskii | reverse complement strand
CCCCCCGCCCCCGCCCCCCGTATCCAACAATGGCCCATCAGCGTGACTGCAGACAGTGGACCGTTCGGAATCTGACAAGTTTCAAGACAGGCGACCGCAGGCCTGGGGTCACTGGGTCACCACTCCGAGTTTCAGTCTGCCGCTTTGAACTGACTATTTATAAGATCTGGAGAATATGCTTCACTTTAGAAAAATCACGTTTTAAGTTACAGTCCGTCCCCTACTCTTCCCCCAGTATTCCAGCCTTCATAGAAACCTAGTCTCTTAAATGATTAGCAAGTGCGTTTTTGCATTGGTTCTTTTTTTAAAAAAGAGATGCCAAGTAAGGTTTATAATTACAAAATATTGCAGGATATCGCAATGAAACTAACTTCTACTTATTTTACCCAAAACACTGAGAATCTCATTTGAAAAAAAACAAAACATGAACACCGTCTACATTAAACCGTGCAGTAACACTGGGCAGGGAAGACGGAGCGGGAAGCATGAAGAGCTGGAGGCTGCTTTGCGTTCTTCAGTGGAGAGGCAGGTAACGACACGGCCAGACAGCCTGCGTCTCCTTTGCCCATGATCAGGACTGGCCACCACCTCGACCGCCTCCATGTGGGGATGGCTGTGCCCCAACCCCACCACGTTAGCCCTTCTCACCACGGACCACTCAGGGCCACCACGGAGATGCGTCAACCAGACCCATCTGGGAAGGCTCAGGGAAACCTTTGTAGAGTCACTGATATTTCTTAAGGGCTTCCCTGGTGACTCAGACGGTAAAGAATCCACCTGCAATGCAGGAGACCCAGGTTCAATCCCAAGACTGAGAAGATCCCCTGGAGAAGGGCACGGCAACCAACTCCATGTAAGTTTAAAGAGAGACTTTGGCAAAATCTCCTTAAACCCATCTGGCTCTGTGGTCAAAGGCTCTCAGTCAGCTCCCAAGAGGATGGAGGTGACGACTGTTCTCTGTGTCCTGAGCTTCCCGGACTCTGAAGGCACCAGGGCCCAACAGCCTCACCTTTCCCGGGGAGCCCCACCCAAGCTAGATCTGAGTCCCAAGGCTATCCTCTGCCCCAAAAGATGGAGGGAGGCAAGGCCAGTGTGCTGCTCAGTCACAGCCTTGCTCACCCCATTCGGCTGCCACGGCCACTGGAAGTCACCTCTTCCTGCAGGATCTGTGACACATGCCTGAATCATGGTGGATGTGTTCGGCTGGACACATGTCCTTCCCCATTCAGCACCAGGACCAATGTCCCAGATACCCTGGGGCCCTGCTTCTGATCACTCTCCAAGTCCAGTGGGAAAGTCAAGTCCACACACACACATACAGTAACCCCAAAATTCCACCAGAGAAACCACGGCGGAGGACTGGGGGAACACTAACTTTTGTGGACAGTCACATAACAGTCCACCTTGCAAAGAGGAGCGCCACTGCAGATCCAGGCTGAGAGGGGCTTTATGTTCGGTGAGGGGGCTCCCATCAGGTTGCGGGGCGTTCTGCCAGCTAGACACAGCACTATAAGGAACTCTGAAGCCCGTTCCTCCATGTGACATCTTGTATCTAATGACTGACTCATACATAGCACATTTCCCATCAAACACACATATACACACACCCAACAGAAGGTATGAAGAGGAGCAAGTAAGAGTATTCTGAAAGTCCTTAACTCCTTGGTGGAGATTCTATACAGGAGAAATAAAAAACCTGTAACTGGAAAACATCTCCATGTATGTTTACAAAAGCTTAGAAAGCATCGTATATAACAGGAAAATAAGAAAGACGGAAAGCAATTTTACAGGGACCATCCATTTACTCAGCAAAAGCTAGCTACGAAAAAGACTAACATTTAAAACAGGACAAAACATTGGGGTGTCCAAAGCATAAATTCCATCCAGAAGAAACAAAAAAAAGAATCTTTAAAAGGAGTTTATATGAAACCATAATGTCTGGGGGAAAAGGAGTCAGATGAGAAGTAACAGAAAGAATGACATTAAATTTTATTTTGTAGAAAATAATTAAGTGCTTCCCTTTGGATCAGTCAACACAAATACCTTCATACATGGGAAACAGAGGAAACGCTGTGCTGTCACTGTTTAGTCACTGAATCGTGTCCTGCTCTTCGTGACCCCGTGGACTGTGGCCCACCAGGCTACTCGGCAAGAGTACGAGAGTGGGTTGCCATTTCCTACTCCAGGGGATCTTCTGGAACCAGGGATCAAACCCAGGTCTTCTGCATGGGCAGGCGGGCTTATTACCACTGAGCCACCAGAAAGCCCAGAAAAAAGGTCAGCAAGCCGAGACCACATCCTCTCACGGGTGTGTTGGTGAACCCCTACAAGAAGCAGTCACGCATGCTTCTAGGAACCTAACTCCCTGAGTTAAAGCCTACACAGTTTAACACGTCTTCCATGAGAATAAGGTGTCCAAAATGGTAACATACATTGCCACTGAGCAAAACGAATACACAGTGTCTGCAGCCCAAGATCTAAGTCTCATTTTTTTTTCTTTTAAACCAACAGCACACCTCAAAAAATTCCAGTGCTATCAATTTGAGGTATCAAACAATGTATACCTCGAATTATAGGCCGAAGTATTGGCCTCTAAATGCATTTCAATGAATGGAGCACTGAGAAGAGTGGTGGGGGCTGGAAGGGCAGAAGGCGCTCCGCTCCGACTCACTGCCTGGCAAACCGCAGCGGAGACTGTTACCTTTTCTCCCCCTCACCTTCTTGACTGCATCCCACAGCATGTGGGATCTCAGCTCCCTGACCAGGGGTCGAACCCGTACCCCCTGCGTTGGAAGCACAGAGACTCAACCACAGAACGGTCAGGCAAGTCCAAGACTCTTACTTTAAAGCTGGCATCATTCCCTTTGGCTGCGTAAAGATGGAAATTTAAAACTTTCTTTACCTCTGACCCAAACTGCTTCAAGGGAGGACAGAAAGAGCCCCTCTGGCTTGAAGACTACCTTAATATTTTTGTGGAAGTATTTCAAATATATAAATACTTCCTTTTCTTCTAGCATGGAGGGCTAAAGGTTTGTGCTCCTACAACCCCCCTCGGCTCATACTGTATTTTGTCTAATCGCCATCATTTAAGTTCAGCTATAAAGAAATGGAAAATGCGAATGGAGAAAGAAGAGTAGGTCACACCTAGGTGATGCTGCTCATTTCCAGAATAAGCACAGAATCAAAAAAGGAGGTAAAGAAAACATCATTTACCCTTCTTGGGTAATATGCATTAAACTCGTCTCCGATACGCCGAAGCTCTTGGGCAATCCATATCTCTGGGCGTGTATCTGCAGGTACAGCCTGAGACTGCCTCATGGAAGCTGCATGAAAACAGACAGAACAAAAATCACATTGTTTTCCATGGATCATTCAGTAAGTCCCGAGGTCAGTTTCCAGAAGTCAGACCATCTTACACATGGGATGTTCCCAGATGTCAAGAACTACAATCACACATTCAAGATTACAGTGGCAGGCTCTGCTATGTAACCTCTGGTTCATGCATAAGGAATACTGGAGATTCAGACATGCCAAATTTAAATATACCGTAGCCAATGAATTACACACCCCTATTTCATGAAGGCCAAGACAGGCAGAAATGATACAATCAATACTGCCCAGGAAACACCCTTCACACAAGCTACAGCTGCTGTTTAATCATTAAGCCATGTCTGACTCTTTGAGACCCCATGGACTGTAGTCCACCAGGCTCCTCTGTCTATGGGATTTCTCAGGCAAGAATACTGGAGTGGGCTGCCATGTCCTTCCCTAGGGGAATCTTCCTGACCCAGAGAGTGAACCTATGTCTCTGCACTGGCAGATGGATTCTTTACCACCCGAGAAGCCACTTACCCTTGAAACATACAAGAACATAAATTAGCCTGTCCAGACAATAACTATATTTTGATCATAAGGTAAGGTGAAATTCCTAGGAAAATGTCAAAACGACACAGATGAATATGAGATGAAACGGCTGTCCTACTCAAAGTGAAGTCAGAAAAAACCTGAGAAATGAATGAGTTGGTTTCCATGGAAGGAGGCCAGTCCACACCAGCACCACTGCGGGGCCAAACGAAAGAGTAATTGCATGTTTGGTCTTGATATTAATACAGTTAACAAAGATGGCCTCAAGTTTGCAAACATCACATGGAGAGAGGAAATGCTCTGCGGGTAAGAGCAAAAGCCCTTCTGAAAGGAGAAAGAGGAGGGAGCTCCACCCTCTCATTAGGCTGTCATTCCCAAACACACCCAGTACATTCAGCTGCTGGCTAATGAGCCCGTTGCCAAGCCAAAATATGGAGCACGCAAAAAAGTGATTTGCCCAGAGATCCCCACGAGCATCAGGGAGATGGTGTCCTCCAAGGATCACGAGGAAAAGCATTCGCCGCGCTCAGAGGAGCACAGTCGGGCGACACAGGTTAACAGGCAAAAAGAGGAGATTCTTGGATCTCAACTGCTCTTCGCATGCGGCTTCTGCTAACTTCCTGTTAAAAAGAGCATGCTGCACTGGCAATTAAGACGCACATGCTCCACTTTAACCACAGGGAAATATTTAAACACCTATGATAATCAGATTCTGCCATAACATGAATACAGCTTCCTGTTTTGTGTTCTCGTCAAAAAAATTTTTTTTCTTGTATGTCGTACCTGGAGTTCTATTTATCGTTACAAATAACAGTGGTGTGGGTTCTTAGCTCTGTAAGATCACTTAAAAGTAAATTTTTTGAGTTTTTACCATGTCTTCTTAATTTCTTGCCCCAATTTCTCTGTTCCCCAGCCCTCATCGGAGGGAAACAGATGAACCCAAAAAGGCTGAAAGCAGCAGGGAGCCCTGTGTGTGTGCCCGCGCCCTGTGTGTGCCCGCGCCCTGTGTGTGCCCACGTATGTGCCCAGCAACACTTGTGGATCCTCTCCCGGATTATCCGTGCTGGGAAAGAGCCAGAGGGGAGACTCCCCAAGCATCCCCCATAAAGAATACAAACACTGATGTCAGGGAAGTTTTGGGGATAAGCCAGGTACGCCCCCGAATACCTCTCCCACCACACAGAAAACTGCCTTGCCTACCTTATCACACAAACAGTTCTGTCGTTACTCTGTATAAGCCTATTAAAATTACATTTTAAATGGCTACACTGGCAGAAAACAGGTTGTTTAGACGTGATGCCAGATGGCAGGCCACAGTTCCCTCCAATCTCCTGGGTTTGCAGCTCTTGAAGGATTTTGTCTATCAGAGGGACCAAATCATTACTGTCTTTTTATATTATCAGTGATATGAGCTTTGCCCCTGAACTTAGAAGCTGCTGTTACCAAGTTAACTGGCCCTGGAGGGAGAGGAAAGCCTCTTTTCTGTGAATGTCCACTGTGAATCTGTACCTCTGGGACTATCTCAGGGCGGCACTGATACACCTGAGCAAACCAGCCCCCAGGAGGCCACGTGGCTGCTCAGAGCCGACCAGCACCCGCCTCTCCTTTCTCACTGTCCTGGGCTCGCTCTCAGAGAGTAAATCTGCCTCCAACCCTAGCGTCAGAAATGAAGACAGTGCCAATTATCCAAAGAGTCTGTGAAATCTATACTGCATGTTTTCCAAAGATGAGAGACTGGTTAAAAAAAAAAAAAAAAAAACCTGCTGGCAAGTTACCCGAAGTTTAGCAAATTAAGACACTCACTAATTTACCAAATAAATATGAATGCCCATGAGCTAGACACTACTCAGGAGATGGTCCGGGTACAGCAACCAGAGAGGACCCAGCCCTGCTCCCATGAGCGTACATTCCTGTGGATTATAGGCTAAATTTCAACTGAATGCTAAACTTCTTCTGGACAACAAGATTCCTACTTTATATTTTTGTAACACAAAATAGATCTTTGCTCCTTGGAGAAAACACTATGACAAAACTATACAGCATATTAAAAAGCAGAGACATCACTTTGCCAACAAAGGTCTGTATAATCAAAGCTCTGTTTTTTCCAGTAGCTACATATGGATGTAGCTGAGTGCCAAAGAATTGATGCTTTTGAATTATGGTGCTGAAGAAGACTCTTGAGTGTCCCCTGGACAGCAAGGAGATCAAATCAGTCAATACTAAAGATATCAACCCTGAATATTCATTGGAAGGACTGTTCCTGAAGCTCCCACACTTTGGCCACCTGATGCGAAGAGCCAACTCATTGGGAAAATACCTCATGCTGGGGAAGACTGAAGGCAGGAGAAGGGGATGACAGAGGATGAGATGGTTGGATGGCATCACTGACTCAATGGACATGAGCTTGAGCCAACTCCAGAAGACGGTGAAGGACAGGGAAGCCTGGCGTGGGGTCACAAAGTCAGAAATGACAGAGCGACTGAACAACAACACGAAACAGAGGAAGGTCTCTTGGTAAATTTCCCCTATGCAGTAGATGAAATTTATTCAGTTCTACCAATATTTAAAACCCTCACTGACGTGTGTGGTTAAGGAGGTTCTATCTGACTCACGTGAGGTCTGGCGGCTGGAAGGACCACGGGAGCCTGTCCAGTATCAAAACGAGCCCGCAGTGACTGCATCAACCCAACACCTGGAACTTTGGGGACCTGATGTAACTTACTCATCTTCGAGATAAATGTCTTGCTATTTATGGGGTAATGAACTGTTAGCATCAATAAACACACGGAAACATATCTACCAGGTCTGGCCAGGAGAGTCAGGTGGGTTGTGTCTGTGGGTGGCCCCTGAGGCCACATTCTTACATAAGCTCCTGGAACAGAATGTCCACAGACCAGACCTTGAGAAACACTGAGCAGAGGGGGAAGAAGCCAGAGATCAGTCCTGGGGCCCGCGTCTGCAGAGAACACTCAGGAGCTGGGAATTCTTATTAGCCTTAGATAATGGCCAGGTTAGACTAGGCTCAGCACCTACTAACTGACAGTAACAGACCAGTAAGAGAGCTAGCCACTGTTCTTGTTCTTTAGCTGCTCAGCTGTGTCTAGCTCTTTGTGGCCCCATGGACTGTAGCCTACCGGCTCCTCTTTCCATGGGAGGAGCAAGAACACTGAAGTTGGTTGCCATTTCCTTCTCTTACGGGACCTTCCCAACCCAGGGATCAAACCCAAGTCTCCTGTATTGATGGGTGGATTCTTTACCACTGAGCCGGCAGGGAAGTCCAGCCACTGTTCTTGGGAGTATTTGTTAAGTTTGTATAGAACAGTGACATACAATATATATTAACTTTTACAAAGGAGACTGATCTGTCTGGGCTACTCTATCACCATTTGGGGCAGTTTTTTGAGTAAATACTTTTCTCATTGCTTGAATTTATAAACCTAAAATGTTTAATGACCAACATGCATCCTGCAATAAAGACTAGCCAACGTGTATACAGAGTATTGGTTTTCAAGTTAAGACTGTAAGGCAAAAATTCTATTTTAATTATTTTCAGAAGCATCCTATTCCTGTATTTTAAAAAGGTAGTGTTAATCTGTAATACGATGGACTTTTGCACCTAAGTTTCAGAGACTATCTCTTAAGTGACAAAACCTCTTCTTTTCGGGGGAGGACGGGGGAGCCTTTCCCTAGCTTCCTCACTAGTTTAATGTCCGTCTGTCTGCCATATGTGGCCTCATGCCACATGAGAACCTAGCAAGGCAGAGAGGGGGTCTGGCTGACCTGAGAGTCATCTTACCAGTCCCAGGCCAGCACTGGCTGGAGCCAGAACAAAGGTTTTTATTTCCTTTATCATCAGTTTGTGGAATTCTTCTCCACAGTGACCAGAGCATTGACCACTGCAACGAGGAAGGGGTCCACGGCTCCATCTTCTGAAGGGGAGTCTGGAGCTGGTAGCGTTAAAGGGCAGGGGACACTTGGAAAAAACCAACCCTCAATCCTACAATCCTCTCTAGATACTTTATCTGCCTGCTCCCCTCCGCATATACTCCACTTATCAAAAAGACAAATCAGTATCTCTATAAGAAAGAGAAACATCATTATGCTGTCTGCAATGTGCTTCACAGCCATAAATGTTACCTGCGCTTCCCTTGTGGCTCAGCTGGTAAAGGATCCGCCTGCAGTGCAGGAGACCTGGGTTCTATCCCTGGGTTGGGAAAATCCCCTGGAGAAGGGAAAGGCTACCCACTCCAGTATACTGGCCTGGAGAATTTCACAGACTATATACAGTCCATGGGGTTGCAAAGAGTCGGACACGACTGAGCAACATTCATTACTGGAAACAAAAGCTCTTATTACGTAAAAAGATCACATTTTTAAATAAGTAGTTTTACATACACATAAAAACTTCTTCAAGGGGGAAATAATAGTGATGAGGTGTATTTCACCCACAGAAAAGGCAGTTTCAGCGTTTAAGCAAGCATTCCATACATGAAGGTGGGAACTAAAACAGGAGAGGGGACGGAGGACGAAAAGGCACAGCCAAGCAGGAAATGCTCTCTTAACGCAAAACTGCAGCTCTGTCGCTCAGTGGTGTCTGACTCTCTGCGACCCCATGGACTGTCGCCCGTCAGGCTCCCCCGTCCCTGGGATTCTCCAAGCAAGAACACTGGAGTGGGTTGTCACTTCCTTCTCCAGGGGATCTTCCTAGCCCAGTCACAGTATCTGCACTGGCAGGTGGATACTTTACCCACGGAGCCACCAGGGAAGGCCAGTGCAAAGCTGCTCCTGTCCAAAAGCTGTAGCCAGAAGCCCACAGAAGGCCAGCTCTGATCCCACAGCGTCTTCCTGAGCTTGGGAACTTGCTGGGAGCCCTGATTTCTAACCAAAGCCACTCATCCAAACTTGTAAGGCAGGACTTCCCTGGTGGTCCAGTGGTTAAAGAATCCGCCGGCCGGTGCAGGGGACACAGGTCCAACCCCTGGTCCAGGAACGAGGGTCCTGCAAGCCACAGGGCACCTACCAACGCCTGAGCATCACACTGCTGGGCCTGCCCACCCTAGAGCCTGTGCTCTACAGAAGAAGTCCCAACACTGAGCCTGTGCGCGCCATGACCAGAGAAAGCCGGCACACCGCGACGAAGACCCAGTTCAGCACCCCACAAAGGCTTAGCGCGCAGCCGCACCAGAGGCGGGCGAGCCAGCAAACTGAGACACGCTCAGTAAAGCTCATCAACCCTCCTGCAGACAACTGTATGAAATCTGGTACTTACCAGTAACCTGATTTCCTATAGAAAAAAAACCCCACAAGGTGTATGATTAATCTATTTTTCTCTACCAGTGTAGAGTCAGGTAGAAAGGAGGACCTTTTGCAACACCAAAGAACTCTCGAGTTACTGAAAGATGTGCAATGTTTGATTAACAGACTGTTGTGGTTCTGCTACAGAACTAGTTTCCAGCCCAGAGGGTAATTCCAAATCTTAAAAGTTCAACAATTGAAAAAAAATTAATATCGTGGTTAAGTGGCTGATAGTGAAATCAGGCTGAGGCTTTCGGAAAGGGCTTTCTGTAGCGCTGCCAGCAAGAGTGGGAACATTAAAAAAAAAGAAAACGAGATTGCCACTGCGTAATGAGCTTGACGTCAGTCAAGCCAAACCTGATTTCTCCTGAATGCCCAACCACCTCACCCCACTGCTGCGAATGGCAGGTGTTCAAAGGCACTGAGGTCCCAGCCTGACGTGCACTGCCATCCTTCCACACCCGACCAGGGACTGCGAGCATCTGGGGGCGGGGCTAGGGGAGCGCGGGGCATCCCTGCGTGCACACCGCTTTGGTCCTCCTTGGGGACAGGATGCTCTCACATCCCTGGGCCAGCGGCTGTCTGAGTTCCCAGCATGTCACTATTGGAGCTTCAAGTGCAGAGCTGGCAACCAAACAAAAACCCACAGGAACATGCACTCTACACTGTTCTTAGATGTTCAGTGAACTGTAAGCACTGGGGTAGAATCGAGATCAGATTTTCAGCTAACCAATGTGAACCGAGCTCTGAATCAATTTCCAGCTCAACTGAGAAAGGATTTCTCTTCCTTGAAGAGATGCTGAAAGTATGACTGAAGAAATGACTGTTTTTATTTTAAACATGCCGCAGCATGTACTCAGGCAAGTAAGAGCTCATTGTGCCTCCTATTTACCAGGGACCATGGAGCAGTAAGAAAGAGTGGAAAGACAGTCCCTCCTCCTGGCATTGAGGGGCTGAACCAAAAGCCATAAAGAGCCACTTTGCAGGCTGTGAAACCAGGGCTAAACCAACTCTGAAACAGACGCTCCAAAAATTCTGAGGAAGCACTGATTCTGCATGCGGCCCCTTAAGACTATTCATTTGGGGAAGTAAAAATTCTGGGATGTTTATCCAACCCAACAGTCTCCTGACTTAGGGGGCTATCTTCGGAAATACCTTTATTAACGAAGATTTATCCACAGTTGACGAGGAGGATGAGGAAGTCACTAGCCATTCCCGGCCACCATTTCCACTGGAAACCCATCGGAGGGACTGAGCGGTCTCAGACGCTTCTGGATCCCCAGCCCCAGGTTAGAAGGGCTGCTGCCGGGACAGCTCAGCTGCAGCAACGCTGTCAGAAGTCACCTTCCACTCTGATGGTTCTCACAAAGCAAATGAGCCAGAGCCCAATTATCTAGACACACACCTCTCTCTGGATCTATTATTTCCCAACTACATCATCTGGTTTCTGAGAATCCTCTATCAATTCCACTGAGCCACTGGATGAAAATGAACGGGAACTGAAATAAAGCGATGGTGCACAGCATCATTACTCGTCAACTGTTCACACCTGTTTTTCCCTGGCACACATGTGGGTGAACCTCTAAGCAGTGGCATGAATTCAGTATGGTGCTTTATAAACAGCTGCTGGGATCAAAAAACAAAAAGAAAACTTACGAGCTGCAGCCAGTGTGTGTTGCCCACTGCTTTTACGTGACTGTGAGTAAGAAAATCAAAATAAGCTGCTTCAATCAATTTCCAGTCTGACCGTGTGGAAGCTGCCAGAAAGCCAAGGCTATGAGGCTGGAAACCAGTGTTTATATCTTTTCCCTGTGACAGTTACCTGTTTCTTACAATAAACTATGAATTTAAAAGCATTAGGATGAATGCTATGCCTTCTTACTAACTATGCAACTTCTAATGACCTAGCTCCCACATCACCCGAGCTGTCCCCCACAATCCATGTTTTTCCAGAAGCCAGTGACATGCCAGAAGCAAACCCAGATTTTGAGTTTTTATGTCTATGTCCAAGGACATACCCAGCTAACTCTGAGTCACAGTAGGAGCCAGCAGGTGGGGACATGGCAGAAGCTTCCTACACCGCAATGCCTGCACCCTGGCCTGGGACAGGTGCACCGCTTTTCCTAAGGCGCTGCAGTCCTGCTGACGGGCACCGGGGGCTACAGAGTTCTTCCTTCTGGGAACCGGAGCGTTCCCCTCTAACCCCAACCCAAATCTAGACTCTGTCCCCTGGGGCTACAAAGATAATCCCTCTCAGTCACCACCCTGCCTTTTAATCATGAAGCTGCTACCATGTGCCCCACTGTGGTCCTGAGTCAGATCCTTCCATGCTCCTTTCGTGGCAAGGTGCTCCATAACCACTCTGGGCCTGCTCCATCTGTTCCCAAAACACGCTGCTCTGAGCAGTGTGTGGCCGTGGTCTCAGTAGGGATGGGCGCAGGAAGACACGTGAAAGGACTGTTCCTCGCTTTCCCTATATGCGCCCAGCCCCACTGTCCCCAGCACTGCTCTTTTATTTCTACAGTCTTACAATTCTTTCCAGTCAGTCCTAAAGGAAATCAACTCAATACTCAAAGAAAGGACTGATGCTGAAGCTTCAATACTTTGGCCACCTGATGTGGAAAGCTGACTCATCGGAAAAGACCCTGATGCAGGGAAAGACTGAAGGCAGGAGGAGAAGAGGACGACAGAGGATGAGATACTTGGGATGGCATGAGCGACTCAATGGACATGAGTTTGAGCAAACTCTGGGAGACAGTGAAGGACAAGGAAGCCTGGCATGCTGCAGTCCTTGGGGTCGCAGAGTCAGACACTACTGAGCAACTGAACGAGAAGATTCCTTCCAGAAGATCACGGACTTGACTATGCAGTCTTCTTTTGAAAAACAAACAAACAAAAAACCCAAATAAATATAGTCCAAGCTATGCTCCTTCCACTGACAGCAGAGACAACTTCCTAGCCACGAAATTTATTTCACCACTTACTCCAGCAAAACTACGAAAACAGAAATGGTTTTTGAAGACCGTTGACAAGTAAACGTACAACTCTACACGTTAATTCACTTAAGACCATTCCTTAGAAATAAAGTGTTAAAAATTTTGAGGTTACTAGCTTTTGGTAACCTGGGTTCCTGGCCCATCATCAGATCTGGGGGAGGAAACGAGAATTTACACTACGAATATAAAAAATTTCTGACTAGACAGCGCGTGTGGCTTCCTCTATGAAATTTAATGCTGGCGGCAGGAAACAGGTGATGAAAATCTCTTCTCCTCAGTTCACATGAAGGTCTTAAGCATCATAGTGTTTTGTCTTAATAACAGTGGAGACCTGGCAAAGGGGCCAAAACAGAATCCTGAAAAGCTGCATCCGAAACAGCTTTCCAATTAAGACCTGTAACACCCTGTAATTTTATTTATGCACTTAAAGTTTATCAAGGCCACGGGCTAAGTGAAGCGCTTAGCTGCTAATGCAGATATACGGTGACTGATAACACACTCGAAGGATGGGGTATGATGAAAGCTCCCACTTAAAACAAATTCAGAGGAGGCAGCTGCCTCCTCTTATCCCACATCGTATCAAGAGAGAAAACATCACACCTCAGTTCCAGACACTGTTTTGCATAATCACAAGGACGGAATCATTGTGTTTGGACATTTGATGGTTTAAGTATTTGGCCTCAAAACACATGTCTGTCTCAGTTGGGCTGTCTGATTCCTCTCCCGCAGAAAATTCACAAAGCTCCTGTGTCTAGAAGACACACTGATGCTGAACACGGGGGCGGGGAGGAATCCCTCCAAGGGACACAGGCCAAAACAGCCCCAAAGCCTTTTGTAGAAAAGCATTAGTCATTCAGCCCTGTCCGACTCTGCGACCCCATGGACTGGAGCCCGCCAGGCTCCTCTGTCCATGGAATTCTCCAGGCAAGGGTACTGGAGTGGGTAGCCATACCCTTCTCCAGGGGATCTTTCAAACCCAGGGATCAAACCCAGGTCTCCTGCATTGCAGGCAGATTCTTTACCATCTGAGCCACCAGGGAAGCCCTTTTTAAAGAAAATCCCATGATAAAAAGAAACGCTGTAAGAACTGAACCCTGCATAAAAAATAAGACAACCAAAAGGCTCAAGTGAGCAGAGAATTTGATTGGTGTGATGAGTAGTCCATCAGAAAGATGGCTGGAGCCCAAGTTCCTTCATCCACTGACCAGCCTGTACCAATCCCACTGAAGTGAAGTGAAGTGAAATCACTCAGTCGTGTCCGACTCTTTGTGACCCCGTGGACTGTATCCTACCAGGCTCCTCCCTCCATGGGATTTTCCAGGCAAGAGTACTGGAGTGGGTTGCCATTTCCTTCTCCAGGGGATCTTCCCTACCCAGGGATCGAACCCAGGTCTCCCGCATTCCAGGCAGACGCTTTAACCTCTGAGCCACCAGGGAACCCCGCTGAAGGCACCACCTAACCTCTACGTGACAAGGCAATTCCTGGAGCGGAGGCGGTGATCCTAAGGCCCCCTCTACAAACCACAAAAATGTCCTGTCGATAGCTGTGCCACGCCCCCATGCAGGAGAAGAATGGAAGCTGACCACTGCTCTACTGCTTTGCGGGCTCAGATCCTGGGCGCAGCAGTCTGGCTGCCCCTGGGCATCCGAGGTGGCACTAGTGGTGAATAACTTGCCTTCCAATGTAGGAGACATAGAGACGCGGGTTTCATCCCCGGGTCAGGAAAATCCCCCGGAGGGCTACAGTCCACGGGGTTGCAAAGAGTCGGACAGGACTGAAGTGACTTAGCACGAGTTTAGAAACCCAATGTGCAACACCGATTAAACAGGGTCACTCCAGTTCAGTGTAGCCTCCACCAACTAACTCCCTACAATGCTCCTCTGACCACTGCAGACTGGCTGCGACACCCTCCCATTTCAGGAGGACACAGGTCCCCAGCCAGGTGGAGAGACCTGCCCCGGGGACTGCACAGCATCAGAGGAAGGACCAAGACTGGCCTGGGTCACTCGCTGCAAGTGTCCACTCCAACACGTCCTTCCTACCAACTATCAGAAATAAGGACCCGAGAGAACACGAAGCATGGTTGGTGTGCGCATCAGGCTTCCCTTACAGAAGAAACCCAGTTCTCAGCTTCCAAGGCTTCCAGTGACAGAATCCACACGACAGGGGAGAGGGAATCTCAGACACTCATCCACGCTTTAAATATCAGCAAACTCTTTTTAAACTGACAAGCATATGTGCCTGTGCTACATATCACAGTTCCTTAGGCTGGCAAGAATTAGCAGAATTTATACTCACTGTAGGCTTCCCTGGTGGCTCAACAGTAAAGAATCTGCCTGCAATGCAGAAGTGGCAGGTTCGATTCCTAGATCAGGAAGATCCCCTGGAGGAGGGCACGGCTACCCACTCCAGCATTTTTGCCTGGAGAATCCCATGGACAGAGGAGCTTGGTGGCCTACAGTCCACGGGTCAACAAGGAGGCAGACACAAATGAGCAACTACACATGCCCAGAAGTCTGCAGTCAAACATTTATTAAGATAGCATAGATCCAGAATTCACTTCCAGACTACCCTGCATTAAGAAATTTCTCAAAGGATGAAAAACAAGACAATAAACAAGAAAACTTTAGTCTCTCCCCCAGCACTTATTCCACAGAAAACTCACCTAAACTAAGGCTGTCAAGTGTGGCTCATCCCATATACCACCCCCCGCCCCTCCAAGACACACATCTGCAAGAGAAAAACAAGTCCCTACCACACAAGCAAGCTGCTGTGAAAAGTCGCGGGTCACTCACTGAACTGATAAATCGCCTACATCAAAATGTTGTAGGAACTGGAGTGGGACGCATGCTCTGGTCTAGGAACGCGACTTATTTGGGGGGAAAGAAGTCCCCAGAGCAACTCAGCTGAGCAGCATCATGTTGGACCAGTATTTTCACCATATACCCTCTTGGACTGAAATGGTTCATTTCTTTTTTTTTTTTTTTTTAAGAAATTTTAGCTCCAAAACCATTTTCATGCCTAAGGAAGGGCCGCAAAGCCCAAACTAAAGGAAGCATCGCATCCTGTGCAGAGCGCCAGGTTCCAGGCTCTGGGTCCAGGACAAGACAGGGCCGCCGAGCCCTCCCACATCAGCCTGGGGGCACACGTGGCCAGGCAGCCCTTCTTAGGAGCCGGTCGGCTCACCACTGGTTAAACCCTCATGAACCACCGGTTTCTGATCCAGGGTTGCAAATAGAGGAAATGCAAAGTGAATGTGGGGTTACCATAGGACGCCGGGGATACCAACTCACTCTAAGCAAATACTTAAAGCCACGAAGGCCTAGCCTCTTCAACGCTGCGCTTCAGCCTGTCCTCCCAGGAACCGGTCAGCTCACAGTGCGTAAAAAAAAGTTCTCAAGGGTTCATGATTCATTCACTCAGAAGTAAAAACAAAAATTTAACAATGGCCAAGAAGCAGAATTTGCACAGGGAAAAGGAAAGAAAAGCTATTTTCAAATTCTCAATTCTATTCATGTGTGTGCACTGAGTCACTTCAGTTGTGTCTGACTCTTTGTTACCCCGTGGACTGCAGCCCACCAGGCTCCTCTGTCCACGGGACTCTCTAGGCAAAAACACTACAGTGGGTTGCCATTTCCTACTCCAGGAGATATTCCTGACCCAGGGATTGAACCCATGTCTCTTAAGTCTCCTGCACTGGCAGATGTATTCTTTACCACTGGCACCAGCTGGTGAGCCCCATGTACAGACCAGGGGGCACCCACCACAGGCTTCCTCTCTCCTCAGAGAAGCAGGCCAGTGGCTGGGGCCTCTCTCCAATGAGCGCACTTCATTTCCTCCATTGCCATGAACTGCCCCCAACACACTAACGATCATATGTGTGCATGCATGTATGTGCCAGGGCGCACGTGTATTAGCCCTGCTGCTCTCTGCCCCTTGGCAGGTAATGACTTTCACAGACAGGCTTCCCGAACCTGGGAAGGAACCCAAGTGTCTCCCCTCTCCTGCACTGGCAGGCAGGTTCTCTACCAATAGCACCACAATTCTATTCAGCCAATGACTACTGCTAACATGAAAACAGTGAGCAAAATACCTCTTATTTTGAAAAAAGTTGCAATGACTTCTAACTGCAGGAAAAAGCAGTTCAAGCCTGTCTTAAGTGTCCAGATCTTTCTTTCTCCAAATACACGTCTTGAGCTACAGTCAAGTTTCTGCCTAAGCCAATAGGCCATCCCTCTCAGGTGTCCCTGACACAGACCTGGTTCCACCAGAGCCGGTGCAATGGGGGTTTCCAGATGTTTCTCCATGGTCCAAATATCTGCCAAGGTTCTTCTCAGGGTGATGTGCAGGTCCATGGGCAGGTCAAGGGTGATTTGGACCTCCCTTGCCCTCCCAGGCCACTTCCTAGAAAAGATTTTCTTTCCTTTTTTGCTTGTTTGTTCTGGGGCCTGGCAGGGTTAGAATTACAGCTCATTTCCAGATGAACTGACTTCCCTGTGGGTTTCCTAAAGTCCTAAAATGACAGCTCCTTCCCGTGGAAAGGAGGAAGGAATGTTTCATTCTGTCATGCTCAGGGACCTGCCGGAGCCACGACAGTCCCTGAGCAAGGAAAACAGTGATCGAGTCCCTGCCAGCTGCTCTCTGCCCAGGAGCTTATACAAAAGCCCTCAACTCTTAGGATGTGAGAACTTCTGTCTCCATCTGATGGATGAGGAAATTGAAGCTCTAAGAGACAAACAGATCTGCCCAGGTTACTCATGGGGCTGAGAACAGCTGGGTACCACCCAGACCCCACTCCAGGCCCATGCAGCCCTGAGACAGGAAGGCAGTCCCACAAGTGCCCAGTCAACGCTAACCCTGCCAGCCAGAGCTCTGGCCCAGTGACTCAGGTGGCACCAGAGGTCAAGAATCCACTTGCCAATGCAGGAGACCTAGGTTTGACCCCTGGGTCGGGAAGATCCCCTGGTGAAGGGCAGGGCAATCTACTCAAGTATTCTTGCCTGCAGAATCCCATGGACAGAGGAGCCTGGTGGGCTAGAGTCCACAGGGTCGCATGGAGTCGGAGAGGACTAAAGCAACCCAGTATGCACACACTCACTTTGCTAAAATAAAAGGGAGACCCCCAAAGAGAACATTAGGAGGCGAACGTCCACCTGGAGTACTTGTGATGAGCCAAAAGCTTCATCTCACCTGGATGAAATCTTTACCAACATGAGGGATGTGGCTGTTAATACTCAGTCATACAAGTTAACACTGAATTACACATGCCATAGTGACAAGCTGCTGATCAACATGCCAAAAATGAAGATTAAAATTGTTTAAAAAAGTCTTTTTTAATTTGATTTTTTTTTGATGTGAGCCATTTTAAAAGTCTTTAATGAATTTGTTATAATATTACTTCTATTTTATGCTGTGTTTTTTTGCCCTGAGGCATGTGGGATCTTATCAAACCTACACCCCACCCTTCCCCCACCCCCACATTGGAAGGCAAAGTCTTAACTACTGGGCTGCCAGGGAAATCCCCCCTCAAATTTTAAATATATTATATACATTACACATTAATTATATTATAAATGCTAGTCATGATGATTTTTCAAATACCAAAAAAAGGGAAAAAAAAGGTAAGAAGGTTAAGACCACCTGTGAGTTGAATACAAAAATTTTCACTATTAACATTTTGATGTGTTTTTCTTCTAATCTTTTTGTTATGCTTGTAAATTGCTTGAACACAAAATCATGTGCTATGGGGTACATGTTCATGTCACCCATAAAATTCATCTCCAGTGTGATGTACATGGAGGTGGGCCTTTTACAGGGTTATCAGGTCATGAGGGTGGAGTCTTCACGAGTATAGTTAGTGCCCTTAAAAGAAGGGGTCAAGGGGTTAGCTTCGTCTTCCCACCTTGTGACACAGGAGCCACCTACGAGCCTGGAAGAGGGCCATCGGAGCCTGACCACGCCAACACCTGGATCTCAGACTTCCAGCTTCCAGAACTTCGAGACAAATGTTTATCATCAAAGCCACCCAATCCATGGTGCTTTAGTTAGAGCAGCATAAACTGACAATAACACTCGGGTGCCTCAAGAGCTCTGTAACCCTGTAAAGCTCAACATTACGCCAGGAACATTTTCCATGTGATTATCCTTTTTAACATCTGTATGAAGACAGCTTCACAATCACAGCCCAGCAATGTGCAGCAACGTAGAGGTTTTCCTGCACCATTAGTACTGCCAATAGTTTTCCGGTTGGTGTAAAAAATGCCGTGATGAATGCTCTGCACATACGTTTCCGCCAGCATTTCCTGTGAAAGGAAGGACTATCAGGCCCTTTTCTGTGCCCACTGAGCAGGGTCTGCAGGCAGGTGGGTGACACAGGGCTCACAGCCCAGTGCCAACACGGCACAGCACAGGTCTCTAAGGACAGACATTTGCTTTGTGTCCACAAGAACTCCACAGACCGGAAAAGCAGCCTAAAGCCACGTGCCCTGGCCCAGGTCCTGGCCACGGATGTGAACGACCAGAGGGCAGTGACGGCAGGGTGAAAGCAGCTGGAAGTCAGTCTCGGGAGGAGTATGTCGAGGCTGCTGCTGCTGCTAAGTAACTTCAGTCGTGTCCGACTCCTAGCGACCCCATGGACTGCAGCCTTCCAGGCACCTCCGTCCATGGGATTTGCCAGGCCAAGAGTACTGGAGTGGGGTGCCATTGCCTTCTGACCCAACAAAGGAAAAGCAAACACCACTGGACTCTGGTATGGGCAATGGGGGTCCATGGGGAGTCCTGCCCAGAACAGGGCAGGCGACCACAGACCAGGAGTGTGTGGACACTTGGGCACCGGACAAGTGTTCTGAAAAGTAGGTCAGGAAACACTGTGTCAGATGGTCTAGCATTCAACTGGCAATTATGTGCATATGGAGATCTAGAACTCTAACACCACCAAGGTCCTAAATATTAACTAAGACAAATCAATGGATGATTGATCTTCCTCCTGCTTTACAGTAGAGTCCAGTCATTCCAAGAGCTACAGGACTCACCATTTTCTTTAATGAGAAGTTCCTCTGCAGCATGTGAGCCAAACTTGAGTTACCCATAAATTTTCAGGCAGTGCGTATGAGGGGGCCCTGCTTGTGCACCCACTGAGGGTACGCTACCAGAGGGATTACAAGACTGAACACTGCAGTTAGTATCTGAAAAACATGTCAAGGATTACTGTTCAATCTCTTTCAACACGAAAAGCCTATTATCCCATATAGAGTAAAAATAAAGGGCGAAAGACACGATTTCTCAAACGTAGTAGTACTGGGTTGGCCAAAAATATAGTTTGGGTTTTTCCATTAAGATGTTACAGAAAAACTTGAATGAACTTTTTGGCCAACCCAGTACTTTGCAACCAGAGCCAGTCAACATCAATTGTGAGCACTTGGTGAAAAGAAAATAAAGGTTTCTAGATCCACGAAGGTAAGGTCTCCCTGTTCTCCGAGGTCCTCCTTTTTCACAACTAAAAGCCCTGGATTTTAACAAGCAAGCACAGGGTCTTCCCTGGCGGCTCAGTAGTAAAGAATCCACCTGCCGATGGAGGAGACATCAATTGGACCCCTGGTCTGGGAAGAGGCCACGTGCTGTGCAGCAGCTAAGCCCGTGCACAACTAACGGGCCTGGGCTCTAGAGCCCGGGCATGAGTCACAACTGCCAAAGCCCTCTCACCCTAGAGCCTGTTCTCTGCAATAAGAGAAGCCAAAGCAACAAGCAACCCACACACCGCAACCAAGAGCAGCCCCTGCTCACCGCAACTAGAGAAAAGGCCTGTGCAGCAGCCTGTGCAGCTGTGAAGACTCATCACAGCCAAGAAGAAACACACAGATAAAATTAACAGAATAAATAAAACAAGCACAGAGGACTGAGAGGGAAATGAGAGTGGGCTCCCTGGGGACCATGGGGTGTGAGGAATGACATGGGGATGACTCTCCTGGATCCTCTGATTACCCTTCATACCCCCAGCTGCAGCACTGCAGACACCTGCCATGCAATCTCCAACAGGCGGAGAGAAAACACGGCAAGGAGCGCCTGTGTGCCCGAGCCTACGGACTGGGGGATGGGGCTCCCCCAGAGCAAAGTCTCTTAGCTATACCCACCCTGCTGCAGCTGAGCACTGCACGCCACCCATCCCCCACCCAGCAGGAGTGCTCCCTGCTCTGCAACCATCCAGGTGGGGCAGCAGGTCAGGTGGGGAGCTGGCCTCCCAGGTTCTGCCCAGAGGAAACAGAAGATGCTATGGTCCCACCCTGGGGGCCTCCTGGAGAGCTGACCCTGCTGTTATTTAGTCGCTAAGTCATGTCCCACCCTTTGTGACCCCGTGGACTGCAGCCTGCCAGGCTACTCTGTCCTCCACTGTCTCCTGGAGTTCGCTGACCCGCCACCCTGACTCCGCAGCATGGAAGCAGTAACAGGCTGGGTGAGTCGCCACTACCCATGTGTGTGAGCACACCCGCACACACCTGCACACACACACACACACACACACACACACACACACACACACACGCATATTGTCAGTGGGCCCAGCCCCCACCTCCACCTAACGCAGATGAGCAATGAGACAGAACAAGTCCGAGTGAGTCACCCTTACCTGTGGCAGGGGGAGGGCTAGCGGGAAGCTGAACCTGCCCAGCCCCTGGCAGCAGTAAGCCTGAAGAAGGCAGCAGGAAACCCACTGGGCCCCCATCCCAGCCTTAAGAGTCAGCAGGACCCAGTGGGTCTCCAGAGCCACCCAGCATGAAAGGGGGAACCAGGCGTGGCAGGCAGGGCTGGCGTTCGCCCCCCTCCAGCCTCCGCTGGTGTCAACAGGGAGCAGAGGGGAGCTGAGCCTTGGCCCCCTCCTGCGGAAACAAGGCCTGTAAGTCAGTCCTCCACCCTCTCCCCTCTTTGAATGGGCAGGGCCGAGGGAGCATCCGCCCCCAGTGGGGCTCTGTGAAGCTGCACAGTCAGCGCCCTGCTGTGCTGGGAAGGGATCTGAACGTCCACTCCCCCACCCCCAGCAGAAGCAGGCAAAATCTTAGAACTGAAAAATACATTTAGAGTGAAAAAGCACTGGACAGGACCGACAATAAGAGTGGAAGTGACAGATGAGACTTGGCTGACATGAAGCTGATCAGCAGAATTTCATCAGGAGAGAGAGGGTACGTGATGAAAAATGAACAGCCATCTCAGGGACCTGTGAGGCCCCAACACAACACTAATATTCTCCTACAGGAGTCCAAAAGAGGCAGAAAGGGACTGGGAAAATATCCAAAAATATAACGGCTAACAACTTCCCAAACTTGGCACAAAACGTCAAATCACAGATTTAAGAAGCTGAGTGAATCTCAAAAGAGATAAACCTAAAAAATCCAAGCCACATTAAACTTCTAGAAGCTAAACGCAAGGAAAACCCCCAGAAGTAGCCAGACAGAAACGACACATCACTTATAGGAAAACAACTCGAGTGACAAAGGATTTCTCACCTACAACCAAGAAGGTCAGGAGGAAATGACATGTTTTTCAAGCACTAAAAAAAAAAAAACAAATCTAACAGTCATCAACCACAAATTCTATATCCAGTGAAGATATCCTCTTGGGTGGAGGGGAAATAGATTCTCAGACGAAAGAGAACTAATGATTCTTGCTAGCAGGCCTGTCATTGAAGAAGGATAAAAGAAGTCCTCTAAATAGGAAGGAAATGATAACGCTCTTGGGACCTCAGAAAGGAAAGAACATTAGGAAGGGAAAAAAAATGGAGGTACATATAATAAACTAGCCAACTTTTCAGGAGTTTAAGTTATATTTGATGGTCAAAGCAAAAATAATAATAGTAATAGTGTCATCTGACATAGTACTCAGTGTATATGGAAGAAATATTTTAAGACACTTAAAAATCAGGACAGAGACTTCCCTGGTGGTCCAGTGGTTATCAATCTTCTTTCCAATGGAGGGGACATGGGTTCGATCCCTAGTCAGGGAACTAGGATCTCATATGCTGTGGGGCAGTTAAGCCCACATACCACAACTACGGACCCCATGTGATCTGGAGCTTACGTATCACAACTAGAGAATTCTGTGCACTTCAACAAAAAGTCCCACATGCTGCAACTAAAACCTAGAAATAAACTGAAAAAATTTAAAGAAATAATAAAATAAAATAAAAAACAGGGCAGGATAAAGGGACCTAAAAGGAAGAAGTAAGGTACCTATGCTGAGCTGAAGCCATAAAACAGTGGTATCACTGAGAGTGGCAGATGATAATAAGTTACAAGTTACACATGTATAGTGTAACACCGGAGCAAATATAATAGCTTCCCCAATGGCTCAGTGGTTAAGAATCACCCGCAATGTAGGAGACTGGGGTTTGATTTCTGGGTCAGGAAGATCCCCTGGAGAAGGAAATAGAAACTGACTCCAGTATTCTTGCCTAAAAAAACCCCATGGACACAGGAGCCTGGTGGGCTAAAGTCCATGGGGTCAAAAAGCGTCAGAGGCGACTTAAGCAACTGAGCACGCAGGGCAGTATGTGTAAAAAAACTACCAAAAAAAGAGAAAAAAAACCAAGATGGAATCGTAAAAAGGGTTCAAATAATTCTTACTAAGACTGAAAAAAAGCAACACAAAACACAGAGGAAACCGAAAGACAGTGAGCTGGCAGACTGAAGCTCTAACACATCAGCAGCTACCCTAAACGCAAACGGTCTCAGCACACAGCTGAGAAGAGACTGAATGTGTAGAAAAAAACAGTATCGTCTACAGATGCACTGCATACAAAAAAACCTTACTGCAAATACAAACACTGCTAATATCTTTTACAAAAAGCAGGAGTGGCTGTATCAATATCTGATAAAGCAGATGTCACAGCAATGATAGGAGAATCAATCTCACAGGAAAACATAATTCAAAACGTGCACACACCTAACCGTGCCTTGCAGTATACGAAAGAAAGTCTGACAGATATGAAAGGAGCGATGGACAAATCCACTAGTACAGGCGGGGACTTCAACACTGTTCTCTGAGCAACTGACGGAACAGCTAGACAGAAACTCAGGAAAGATAGAGGCGCCAGCAACACAAGCAGCCGGTGAGAGCAAATGGACAGATACATACCGACATACCACCCGACAGCAGCAGGAGACAAACGCCCCAGCCCACAGCACTCACGGGGCACCCCCCATAAAACAAACCCCAACAAATTGAAAAGAGCTGGATTCACTCAGAGTGTGTTCTCTGACCATACTGGCATCATACACGAAAACATCAGAAAGACAAGACAATCTTCAAGTAGTTAGAAATGAAACAACACATGTCTAAATAGTCTAGGGTCAGAGGGTCAAAGGAAATAACACAGAAGTCAATGAAAATGAAAACAGAATATATCAAAACATGTGGGATACAGTTAAAGCAGGGAAGAAGAGAAATGTATGACATGAAATGCTTGGGGTAGAAAAGAGGAAAGGGACCACTACTCTTAAATTCCTACCCTTCAGAAATTAGAAAAAACAAAACAGACACAAAGTCAACAGCAGAATGATAAACCAACAGAATTGAAGACAGGAAAATAACAGAGGAAAGCAAATGAAACCCAAGGCTGGTTTAAAAAAAACAAAACAGACAAACTCTAGAAAGACTAACAAATCTAGAAAGATTAAAAAATAAGACAATACAAGTATTTGGATGCACGATCTGTTGTGACAGCCCATTTCATTCCTGATACCGGTAGTTTATAGTTTTCTATAAGTTATAACCAGGACTGAGACTAAAACAATTTTAGAAAATTGCACACTCTGGCAAACTGTTTGGCAGTTTCTTAAAAAAAAAAAAACAAAACCTAAATTACCATCTGACCCAGCAATTGCATTTCTGGATATTTACCCCAGAGAAATGATGAAGACTCACGTTCACACAAAAATCTGTACAGGAACAATTCTGTTGTCGTGGCCAACAGGCATCTCCTAGGAAGACAGACAGAGACAAACAGACGCGAAAAACCATCCAGTACCACTAGCACCCCAGTGTTCCTGCCTGGAGAACCCTGGGGACGGGGGAGCCTGGTAGGCTGCCATCTGGGGGGTCGCACAGGGTCGGACACGGCTGAGCGACGCAGCAGCAGCAGCAGCAGCAGCAGCAGTAGCAGGGCTCCGGTGAGCTGTCAGCACGCACACGTCAGGCAGTGGCCAGGCTGGCAGCGAGGCAGCAGCCCAAAAATGAAGGCCCGTGTCCGAGGCCTTCAACTCAAAGCTGCCCAAAGACACACCAGAGGGCAGAGTGAGATGTCCAGGGCGAGCTGGCAAATGCCTCCAAGTTCCAGCTATGCCAGGTCCCTGCCAGGGCCTGCCAACAGCCAATGTCCTTCAACAGGCCAACAGGGAAACGGAGGCACGTGCAATGCACACAGCGTCCTGGGTCGACCTCAGCGGTTTCATGCTGAGTGAAAAGAGCCAAGTTCAGAAAGCCACTTGCGGTATGCCTGTATTTTGATAGCTTACTTAAAAGGACAGAAGTACAGACAGGCCACTCAGATTCATGGCTGCTGGGGTTAGGGAGCGGGAGGAAGGTGGCTGTGATTACAAAAATGTGCAAGAGAAACTGAGGGATAGAATTGGATCCTGACCATCCTGGGGGTCACACTAACCTACACATCTGATAAAATGGCACAGAACATACTCCCACGCACACAAACGGAGTCCCTGTGAAGCCGCTGAAATTCACATAAGGCGGTGGGGTTCTAAAATGTCGCGTGCTGGCTATGCTGTTGTGGTTGTGTTAGACACTCAGCCGTGTCTGACTCTTTGTGACCCCACGGACCGCAGCCCGCCAGACTCCTCTGTCCATGGAATTCCCCAGGCAAGAATACTTAAGTGGGTTGCCACTTCCTTCTCCAGGGGATCTTCCCGACCAAAGGATTGAACCCACGTCTCCTGCATTGCAGGCAGATTCTTTACCGTCTGAGCATCTTCCCGACCAAAGGATTGAACCCACGTCTCCTGCATTGCAGGCAGATTCTTTAACGTCTGAGCAATCAGGGAAATCACGGTGCTATTTAAACAAGGTGCTGCCACTGTGGTAAACTGGGTAAAGGACACCTAGGACCTCTGTTATCTCTTACAACTGCATGTCAATCTATTTTTACCTCAAAGATTTTGTTTTTTTTAATAGATGTAACTTAAAAATGTCTAGAAAGCTGTAACTTACTAAGTTGTTAGGAGCCAGTGAAGAAGCTGTTCCCTCTCCGTCATCACCTTCTGCCCCCACACAGGACACAGTAACACAAACTACCTATTTCTCTCGGTGTCCGAATGAGAGACCTTGGGGTTTGGAGGCCAGAACCAACTCTTCAGCAAAGAAGACTATCATCAGGACTTATGGGCAGACTTATGGTGCCCAAGGAACCAAATCACTCCACCTTCCACCTTATCAAAACCTGCATGGACCACAAAGTTTAAAGAGGTGAAATAAAACCGATATTTACATTTGCCTGGAGAGTAGATTTTACAAAGCTCATCTGATGTTTAAGATGCTTACAAGATTAGGGTGATTACTTTCACTCATCTAAGTCAACAAAAGTAACCAAAGGAATAAGTTCCATGGAAATGAGGTGCTTTGAGAGGAAGAGTCAGGTCTGGCTGTGAAAGCACCAAGCTGTGTCCAGCTCCCTCATCTGCAAGGCCAACCCATCCCAACCCATTCTGTTAGAGCAGAATGCTAGCCACAGACCTGACTTTTTTCTAGTAGCCCCATTTAAAGAAGTAAAAAGAAACTGGTAAGGTTAATATCAAAAAATACTTAATGCCCAGCAAACATATGAAAAGATGCTCAACGTGACTAACCATTAGGGAGCTGCAAATGTAAACCAGAAGGAGTTATCACCTGACTCCTGCTAAAATGACTATTGTCAAAAAAAGATAACAGATGCTGGTTGAGGATGTAGAGAAAAGGAATACTGATGGTGGCAACGTAAATCAGTGCAGCCACTGTGGAAAACAGTTATCAGTTCAGTTCAGTCACTCAGTCGTGTCTGACTCTTTGCAACCCCATGAATCACAGCACAACAGGCCTCCCTGTCCATCACCAACTCCCGGAGTTCACCCAGACTCACATCCATCGAGTCAGTG
>SJYF01001442.1:66647-80023 GCA_006410515.1 Procapra przewalskii | reverse complement strand
GCACTGCGCCCGCCGCCGCCGGCACCGCCGACCTCCCCGCGCCGCCGGCGCCGGGTGCCCGCGCTCCCAATTGGCCCTCGCGCGGTCGCTCGGCGCCGCAGCCAATCGGTGGCGGCGGCGGGGGCGGCGCCTGCCAACAGGCCGCCGAAGGCGAGGCGATTGTTGACAAACTCGCCTGCGAACGCGGCTCGGGCCCTGACTGCGGCGGGAGCGGCGGCAGAGGTTTCCGGGGCCTCTGGGCCCGGGGCTGCCCAGCCAAAGCTGCCCCGCCCCTCCGTCAGTCCTGGCGCCGTGCCCGCCTCTGCAGCTCCCGCCGCCCCCAAGAGCCGGTCACCTGGAGACAAAAAGGACCCGCAGAGCCGGCCCCAGACTCCAGCCCCGGCCGCCGACCCCAGTCCAGGCCCGCTGGGGTGGGCACCCTAAAGGCCACCCTCTCCCCAGCCGAAGCCCCCATCCTCCTCCGACTTCCTCCCTCTTTCTCCCCCTGCGCCACGGGACACGCACCAAATGGCCACCGACGCGCACATCCGCGACCACCGACAAGAAATATATTCACACCCCCATCGCCGGGGTCCAGCGGGCATTCCACTACCTGCGCCAACCCCGAGTAACAGGCCCCCGAGGGCACGGTACAGACAGCCAGCCAGCCAGCCAGCACTGCGAGTGGATCGAGCGGCGCGTGAGCACACCCGAATCGCTAAGAGGATCGGGCCCCACGGACCGGGCCAGTCCTACAGCCAGCGGCTCGTCCACTGCGTGCCCCGGCGGTCGGGGGGAGGCCCTCTTGTCTCTAGGCGTCTGTGGATCTTGCGTCTGGCATCGCCCGCAGAGCGCCGCAGACGGGGCAGGACCCCCAAAACGTCCCAGAGAGAGGACGAACGCAGCAGCAGCACCAAACTTCGGCCTGAATGAGTAAAAAGAAAAGCCGAGTCCCGTCAGTATAATCACCGTCGCTGCTCCATAAATCCTTCACAACGGGCCTGCGTCCCCCAAAACAGCCGAGACGCGAAACCGGCTGGTATCTCGCGGCCGCTACTCAGGGCCCGTCGGACCTGGCGGACGGGCGAGACTTCGCGGACGGGCGAGACTTTACGGGCGGGCGGTCAGCCTGGTCCGGCGCGGCTGCCCCCAGCTCCCCAGTCAGCGCGGGGTGCACGCGCTGCCTCCCCCAGTCGGCCCGGAGAGGCTTCACCATCCCGGTGCGCCGCATCCCCGCCCAAGCCGTTAAGTGCTCGCAGGGTGCGGACGACCCTCCCCTGCCTGCGGCACGAACTCGACCTGCACCGGTGACCGCCTCCAACCCGACAACACGCGGGACGAGGACGCGCGCCTCTAACCGCACGTGCGCGGGAAGCGGGCTGGAGGTGGCGCCGTGCTGGCTCCCGCGGCAATGTTCCATCCGTACCCGGCCTGCTCCCCGGGACTCGAAAGTATTTACCTTGCGTTTCTCAGTTCGTGAATTAGGGTCAGACATTGGGGGGACGAGGGCCAGGGGAACGGCACCGAGGCGGTGGCACCGGCTGCGGCGGCGGCGGCGAGAGTGAGGCTAACCCAAGCAGCCTGAAACGGTGCTGGCCGCAGAGGGCAGGGTGCGCAGGGCGGTTGCGAGAATCCGAGGACCGCGGCGGCGACGGCGAAGTGGGACAGAGCGCTCCTGCAAGACCGAGACCTGGCGGCTGCTCGGAGCGAAGTGAAACCTGCGCGGCTCTGCTGCCCAGCTCAGGCTGGCTGCCCCAGGTCCGGGCCCAATCACCGTGGGCTCCGCCCCCGCTAAGTCCCGCCCGGCGCGCGGGCTGGCAAGCCCCGCCCCCGCGGCGCCGCGGCCGCCCGCGCGTGCAAGCTCGGACAGGTAAAGGAGGGGGCGTCCCCGCCGACTTCCCCGCTGCGCGCGCCGCCGGCCCTGCCCCTATCGGGCGTGTTTACCCGAGAGACTTGGGCTACGGACTGCTCTGCGCGCCCCCATCCCCCACCCCAAAGTGCACTCTTTCCTCCCGACACCCCCCGCAATTCACTGGCGGCCAAGGCGTGCGAGTGGAACAGAGGGGGCGCTCCGGGCACACTCTGAGCCAGGCCCGGCCTCTGCCGCCCGCGGAAAGCCTCAAGAGGCGCCCCTGAGCCTTGGCTCTGCCTCGGGAGTTTCCCTTCTGAGCTGTCCTGGGGCAGGCGCCGAGACTGGGTGGGTCCTCGGGAACGCGCAGGTCCAAGGGTGAGAGGGGTGTCTCTTTAGTTCTCCTCCCTTCCAGATGAGGGGGCTCCGCGCTGGACCCCCATCTGCCGACCCCCATCATCTTCCTCTCTCTCGCCTAACGAGGTACTCTTAGGTGCCCTCTCTAAAGCCACCCCAAGTTGCGTCCAGCTTTTCTACCGCTCCAAATCTCCCCTGGTAAGAGGTAAAGCCTGTAATGGGGAGATGAGAAAAGGACCCAAGGCGATCCCCGGATGCGTTTTTCCGCAGCCCCGCTGAGAAACGGAGTGAACGCTGAACAGGTGAAATAGGGAAATGAAAAAATCTTTAAACATCCTTTTAAGAAAAAAGGACTGGGAAGAGTCGTGGCCTCCAGATGGGAGATAGGATGGTGCCGCCACTTGGTTGGGTCCTCGAGAATTGTTAGGCTCTCAGAGAACCGTCCAGGAATGGTCCCCTGGCGTGTTAAGGTCAGAGAAGGCAGCGCCGAGGGCCTCGGAGGGCTGGTAGAGCAGGGAGAGCGCAATATACCCCTACTCCTCCTCCCTGCGGGTCCCCGTCCCCTTGTCTTTAGAATCCGAAGCCCCACTCCACTCCTTCCCCCGGAAGACCAAAGTCTGTGAACGCCGTGGTCCGCACGCCTACGGCCCTTTCAATACGCATCCTGCATCCCCACCTCCGCCCTTCCCTGGGCTCCCCTAGTTTTGAGACGCCCGCAGCCGGAGTAGTGGAGAAGGCAAATCGGTTAGGAGATGGAACATCCCGCCGCGGGAGAGATCACGCTAGATGGATTACAGACTCAATTTAGGGGCCTCCCTAACCCGAACCCCAGATGAGTGCCTCGGTGCAGAGAAGCAAATCAGCGAGGAATGATCCCGCCGTCTAGCCACCTTGGTCAGTTTTTATGTTTTATAAGCAAATGCGGAACATTAACAGCACAGCCCCAGGTTTGTTTTCTCAGCGCATCTTCCCGCGAGTCCTGAGGGAGGTGAAGGAGGCCGAGGGGCTGGAGGACGCGCACCGGGCTCCACCCCGGGATTTCGCTGCAGGAGGGAAAGAACGCCCGCGCGGGTGTCCGCAGCTTGGAACTGCCATCAGTGGTTAACAGGTGGCGGCCGCAGGCAAACTCTGCTCCTTAACCTCCTATCGCGGCACTCGGGGTGGGGGGGGAAAGAGACCAACCTTCTGTGCCCGCGAGGAGCCCCAAACCCGCCGCGCGCCCGAGTGTTCCGCGCTCTCCGTGGGATTGGACGATGAAGACAGGGACCGGAAAAGAACCACACAGAAGAAACCCCGATGGTTGTTTTTTGCTTCTGTGCAGCTCCGCCGCCCCCGCGTCGTCTGCTCTGGTGACCCTGTGAACACTTTAAAAAAAAAAAAAAGGAGTCGGAGAAAGCAGCCGGCTACATGCTCTTATTTGGGCCACAAGCAGGCCGTCGGCTCGGTGGTGGCAGTTCGCGCAACCCAGACTGTGCTGAGGAGCTTTGACCAAGCGCCTGACGTCGGGTGACGGCGTATCCTTCATGCCCTCTGCCGCAGAGCCCCAGCCTAGGGGAGGGCGGGTAGGTGCGAGGTCTTGGCTCCCGTCCTGTGGACAGAAGCAGAGCGGCGTCCCCTTCTGCGGAGAGGGAAAACGGAGGGCATAGACTGAAAGCAAGAGTGAAGTCGGGCGACATCTATGGCCCTCGCTGGAACCACAGGCGTGTCTCTCCAAGTCCCGAAACCACCTTAACTACAGTGGATCGCCTCGCTCATCTCCCCGTGCTCTGCAAGCTGCGGGATCCTTCCCGACGCCTTATTTCATTACGAAACTGTATCTCTTGTCTGTGCTCTTCTCAATTACACATTACACTTTAATTTGGTAAAAATGTTTCCGAGCTTCGTCTGGCGGTCGGTCCGGAAGCTGCCAGCCTGGAGGGACACGCCCGGGTTCAGGCTTTGCCCAGAGCAAGACTCCAGGTTCACACTCCCCTCTCACGGCTCGCGTGTTTCCTCGCAAGGCGGCCCCCTCCCCCGGGGTGGGGGCTGGGAAAGAGTCACTTGTTGAATTGAAACTTTGCCTACGGGCGTTTCATTTTTAGACGTTTATTTTTCATCCAGCACCACAGTCTTCCCAAATCACTGGGAACCTGAATCACCACTAGGAGCGGGAGACCTTGGATGGCAACCGGCTCTGCAGCGCGCCCAGAGGAAAGCCCACTTGGTGTAGTGCCCTAGGCGGCAGAGGGCATGGCCTGGCGAGACGGGGTTACTTGGGGAGGATAAAAGGCCACGTTCCGGATCGGAAATGGGGCTGCCGCCTCCCAACAGCCTAGTGGCCTGGCCAGCCTCAGCGGGAACCCCATTCCATGACCGAAATCCCTGAGGGCCGCTGCGCAGCGCGTGCCAGCCGGCCTTGGGCCCCAGCTCCAGGCGTCTGAGTAGCATTCTGGCAGCTGCGGGCGGGCCACCACCCTGGCCGCCCCACCCGCTTACAGCTTGGCTCCCAGCTTGGGCCGCGGAGACCGCGGTCTTTCCCCGGCCAGGGAATGCTGTGGTGCTGGGTACAAAACCCAGGCGGCCTTCGGGTTGTCGATTCCAGCGATCGGTGCGTGGAGGGAGGCGTGTGAGATGTTAAAGGCAGAGATCACCCTTAGGGCATCATCCTTCACTGAGCTGCACAACTGGAGCAACTGCAAAAGACAACACAGGGGAATGGGTCAGACGCTGGCACCTCATAGCGCTTTGGTGCCAGCCGCTTTACGCCCACCCGCAAGCACCGGCACACCCAGCAGTCGCTGACGCTAGTTTCCCTTCCGATTTCCTGGGACCCAGGAGGGTAGAGGCTGTTGGTCACCGTCACAAGCCTTCTTCATCTTAGAAATTCCTAGCTCTTGACACTTAGTCTGGCAGAAGCAAGCTTATTCCGCGAAGGCGTGGGTGTGGGCTCCAAATTAGTTGGGGGTCGGAGACCAACACCCACAGAATCCCCTTTTCCAGCCTCCATTCCCCTTCCCCCATCGCTCCTCCGGTTCTTTCCCTTTCCTCCACTCTACCTCTGGAGTGACTGGGGTGCCACCCTCTGGCACACAGAGGCAACTGAAGAGCAAGAACGTCAGAAAAAGGTGAACCAGTGGAGACTTCCCGCTATTCCACAATGACCAGCACCTCCCACCGCTGGCTGGCAGAGACCACAGTTCCTGAAACATCTGCACAGTAGAGCTGGGGGACCAGGGCCATGCATTGGTGCCTTTGTGCACCTCCCACCCCCGCTGCTGTGCAGGAAATATACCTGCGCAGGAAACATAACACAAAGGAACCCCACTGACACCCTTGTGTCCTGACAAAAGTTGGAAGGCACAGATAAGCTTTTCCTGCAGAAGAGAAAGGGAAATGCAGGCCAGTGATTTTGAAGGAGCTGCACTGAGTGTATTTTTATTTCATTTCCCATGGTTTGAGTGCCAGGAAAAAAAAAAAAAAAGCTCTTAAACATAATAGATTGTTTTCCTAAACCTTGACAAGGGCAGGGCAGAAGAACTACTTTCCTTTCCCACTTACTAGCTACACAATTTACTCCTCCATTTTTCAAGTTTTCATCCAGCCATAAATTTCTTTTGCTCACTAAATTACAGTTAGCCCCCAGGTTTTTATGGTTTATTTTTATGGTTTTTAAAACATCACTTACACCAACCCCACCTTTGCCCTCATGGTGGCGGTCATCGCTGAGTTACTCTAATGCTGTTAAGATGACAGTTCTTTGCAATAGTTCAAAATGCCACTTCAGGTGTTCAGCGACAATGAGAGTGGGCTGGGGGGGGACGGGGAGTAGGTGGGGAAAGAACATGAATTTTAATAGTCTAACAATCCATCTTCACTTAAAACTTGCTCTGTTACATCAGTATTTTCTAATGAAAACCTTCATTCTTTACACACTGTGGTTAAGCATCATCAAATCAGTACTGAAAAGACTTTGATCACATTCACATGGTACACTATGATGAACTTTCACTGACCAAGATTTCAAAGTTTGTAATTAATACTCTTGACAAATCCCTGACTAATCTGTCAACTCTGTATCTACCCACACAGTTCAAAACCATGAGATGGTGTGCAAGTCCCTAAAGCTTCCACACATTGTAGTATCATTACTGGAGACAAATTTTCCTTTCGGTTAGCATTATGAAACTCAACCAATTCTGTATTATATTCTACAACAGGGAAAATTCAATTATTCAAATGAATATCGCACGGAAGAGAATATGGGTTTGGTTTGTCTGATGCCGATCACAGAATAAGGATCCAGAGGTAGAAATGATAAGAAGCAGATTTATTTTCTTTCTTTCTCGGATAGGTGTCGGTATGTGTACACTTAGTCATGTCTAATTCTTTGCGACGCCATGGACTGTAGCCTACCAGGCTTCTCTGTCCATGGGATTCTCCAAGCAAGAATACTGGGGGTTGCCATTTCCTTCTCCAGGGGATCTTCCAGACCCGGGATGGAACCTGTGTCTCCTGCATTACAGGCAGATTCTCTATACTAGCCCCACTAAGGAAGCCAAGAAGTGGATTTATTTAGAGAGAAATGTACTCCACCGAGTGTGGGCCATCTCAGGAGGCTAGAGGATGGGAAGTAAGGTGTGGTTAGTTTTTAGGGACTAGGTAATTTCATAGGCCAATGAGTGGAAGAGCTATTCCAGCTATTACAGGGGACGGGGGCAGGGATTTCTAGGAATTGGTCCCCGCCCGCTTTTTGTCTTTGATGGTTGGCCTCAGGAGTACGGTGCTGGTGGGTGTGTCATTTAGCTTGCTGATGTATTTCAAAGAACCTGTACTGACGCTTCCCCGATGGCTTAGTGGGTCCTCGACGCAGGAGACACAGGAGACAAAGGTTTGATCCCTGGTTTAGGAAGATCCCCATGAGGAGTAAATAGCAATCCACTCCAGTATTCTTGCTTGGAGAATCCCATGGACAGAGGAGCCTGGCAAGCTACAGTCCACTGAGTCACATAGCATCAGATATGACTTAGCACCTGAGCACCGAAAGCAAAATAGCCCTCCTTCATTCTTTCTCCTTTTGTCACAGACTGCAACACAAACCCCAAATGACAAGTATTCATATGGAAGGATCAAGCAGCATTCCTGTTTGACTCTGATCCCAGGTCGCCTCCCACCTCTGGGAGGGATGGTGATGATCACGATCATTCTTCCGCTTACAGAGTGTGCACTGTAGACCCCAGCTGCGTCGGGGACATTCTGTGCTCTAGAGTACAGGTGCATATTGCGGAGGCAGGCTGCAACACTGCGGCGCTACGGTGTGGTTTTAGGCACTTTTTACAGATCCAATTCCTCATATAACATAAGCAGTGGCTAATATAGCATTGATTAGTACACGGTTACAGCATTTTCTTGGGCTTCCCTGCTGGCTCAGTGGTAAAGAATCAGCCCCAAATGCAGACACCCTGGAGAAGGCTATGGCAACCCACTCCAGTATTCTTGTCTGGGAAATCCCATGAACAGAGGAGGCGGGCAGGCTATAGTCCATGGGTCACAAAAGAGTCAGACACAATTTAGCAACTAAACAACAGTAACAACAGCATTTTCTTATTACTGTTGCTGCTGCTGCTAAGTCGCTTCACTTGTGTCCGACTCTGTGTGACCCCATAGACGGCAGCCCACCAGGCTCCCCTGTCCCTGGGATTCTCCAGGCAAGAACACTGGAGTGGGTTTACCATTTCCTTCTCCAATGCATGAAAATGAAAAGTCAGTTGTCTCCGACTCTTAGCGACCCCATGGGCTGCAGCCTACCAGGCTCCTCTGTCCACGGGATTTTCTAGGCAAGAGTACTGGAGTGGGTGCCATTGCCTTCTCAGATACTTCTATACTATAAGTATAAAATGATACATATTGTAACCTCTTTTCCCCCACTCTGTCCTGCCAGTGAGCCAATGGTGCTGGACAGACTACCTCGAGTCCATTCATCTCTTTGTAGAGTATTCACCAGTTTTTGGAAAAACATCAATGGAGAAGTGCCCTTAAATATAAGAGAATATGAGCAACTTATAAATTCTTGCAGAATTTTTTTAAAAGGACAGGTCAAAAGCAGGGGAAGTATTGGTCTAAAAATAAGAACATAAAATCTGGGACTTCCTCGGTGGTCCAGTGGCCAACTAGATCCCATAAGCCACAACTGAGAGTTCTACTGCAACGAATTTTTTTTTTTTTTAAAAGAACGGAAGATGCATTGAAGTATCAGGTGAGGAGGATTAGAAATATCTACTTTAAAGAAACAGGAAGCACTCCATAATGGAGGGACTGTATGTGGACACGTGAATATGTGTATTGGGGGTGGGGTTTATAACGTTGATTTTTGCTTTCCACCCCTACCTGGTTGCAGTAGATTAGTTTCTTTTCTTTCTCTGACTCAACTTGCATTTTTTTTATTCCAGCTGGGAGAGCAGGATGGCCTAGGATGGACAGTGACTAAGCTTTATAGTCTTCTAAACAAACTGTATTTTCTATGGTGTTGGTGTTAATTATAGAACAGATGCCCAAGTTTCAAGGTACCCAGTGCACTTACAGTAGCGCCCAGCTATTCCTGAGACTCTCTGCAGGTTTGCCTGCCTCTTCCCATATCCCCGTCTCTGTCCCCAGCACCAGATGACCTCAAACTGTTCTCTGTTTGTGTAAAGTCCCTTATCCCAACTTGAAATGTCCATTAATTAGCCAATTTCTTGCTTGGGCTCCATGATAGAGCCTTTTCCTCCTTGAAAATAGAGCCCTTAAATCTGGGCTGCCTTGTGACTTGCTTTGACCAATAGAATGTGGAGAAAGTGATGCTGTGTGTTTCAGAGCCTGGGTTTCAAGAAGGCTTCCAACTTCTACTCTCCTTCCCCTGGGACCCTGAGACCCCTTGCTGTGCAGAGGCCCAGCCCAGCTTGTCAGAGGCTGAGCAGTCACGTGGGGGAAGAACCAGACCCACAGCTAGACATGTGAGTGAGGCCATCTCAGACCCTTCAGTCCTATTAAACTCGGACTGCAGTTATCATACTGAAGGCTAGCTCAAGAATTATGCTGGAACCCAGGTTTCCTACCCAGAGAATTGCAAAGAATAAGCAACTTTTATTTCATGACATTATGTTTTAGAGATGTATATTACACAGCAACAGGTAACTGAAACAAAAAATTTAATTCAACTTTCCATCCACTGGGGTTATCTTCAGCTTCACTTCTGCCTTCTTACTTTAGTTATCTGAGGACAATTTTATAATTATACAAAGTAGTTGACAGGTGTAGAACTAAAGAGCCCCTTGATGAAGGTGAAAGAGGATATTGAAAAAAAAGCTGGCTTAAAACAACATTCAAAAAATTAAGATCATAGCATCCAGCCCCATCTTCATGGCAAATAGAAGGGGGAAAAGGGGAAACAGTGACAGATTTTATTTTCTTGGGCTCCAGAATTGACGTGGACAGTGACTGTAGCCATGAAATTAAAAGATGCTTTCTCCTCAGAAAGAAAGCTGTGACAAATCTAGACACTGTATTAAAAGCAGAGACATCACTTTACCGACAAAGGTCCATATAGTCGAAGCTATGGGTTTTCCGGTAGTCGTGTACAGATGTTAAGAGCTGGACCATAAAGAAGGTGCTTTTGAACTGTGGAGAAGACTCTTGAGAGTCCCTTGGACAGCAAGGAGAACAAACCAGTCAATCCTAAAGAAAATCAACCCTGAATATTCATTGGAAGGACTGATGCTGAAGCTGAAGCTTTGGCCACCTGATGTGAGGAACTGACTCATTTGAAAAGATCCTGATGCTGGGATTGAGGGTAGGAGGAGAAGGGATGACAGAGGATGATATGGTTGGATGGCATCATCAACTCCATGGACATGAGTTTGAGCAAACTCCAAGAGATAGTGAAGAAGCAGGAAGCCTGGTGTACTGCAGTCCTTGGGGTTCCAAGAAGTCAGACATGACTTAGTGACTAAATGACAATAGGTGTAGCTGATAGGCATAATGGAAAGATAGAACATCAGTCCTGAAAGAATAAAGCTAAATGAGCGTCCAGTGGTAGGGTATGTGGGAGAGAATTTGAATAGCAGGCTGGAGATCTCACTGCAGGCCACCACCCAGCCCCTTCCCTAGTGCGTTTAGAAGGCAACTCACCAGAACCTGCCTTAAAACCATCCTCCACTCCTTCAGCTTCTCTGTGAGGGGCTTCTGTTGTTTTAGTCGATAAGCCATGCCTGACTCTTTTGTGACCCCATGGACTGTAGCCCACCAGGCTCCTCTGTCCATGGGATTTCCCAGGGGATCTTTGCAACCCAGGGATCAAATCTGTGTCTCCTGCATTAGCAGGTGGATTCTTAAACCACTGGGTCACCAGGAAAGCCAAACCTCCAACAAAAATCCTCAGTACAAGCCAAGTGTCCGGGATGGGGAAAAAAGAAAGTATTTGCAACCAGCGATCCCAAGTCTTGCAACTGCTTAAGTTCTCCTGGGGCCATCAGTCAAGAGAAATGGATGGGGCCTGCTCGGGCCGAACCAGAAGCAGCTGGTACGATGGATGGGTGCCTCTTTATCACCTTACTTCAGCAGGAATGTAGGATTTCCTGACTCCCAGAGCTGTTTTAAACAAGGATGGCCCAGGACATCCCCAAGTGGTCCAGTGGTTAAGACCTCGCCTACCAATGCAGGGGGTGCAGGTTCAATCCGTGGTTAGGAAGCTAAGATCCCACATGCCTCATGGTCTAAAAGACTAAATACAAAACAGAAGCAATATTGCAACAAATTCAATAAAGACTTTGGCCCACATCAAGAAATCTTAAAAAAAAAAAATTAAAAAGAACAAAAGAACAAGGATGGCCAGCAGGGGATCATCTCCAGGGCCTGGAGTCTGTCTGTTCTAGAATGTGGATGAGAGATAGAGTGAGGTAATTATGTGAAGGTCACAGTGTAAGGTGCAAAAGGCAGGGAAGCAGAAACCTGTCAACTGTTTATCCCCAAAATGCCATCGTCAGGGCCTCTAAAGGCTTCTAAGAAACTCCTATCCAGGAAGTTTCAACGCAAACCTGTCCATTTACACATAAAGTCGGGGGCTGACATGACAGGATGTAAAATCAGGTGTGGGTACCTGGATGTATACCTTGCCACTTCTATCCAGTTGGATTGCTCTTTATTCTCTGATGCTCAATATTTCTCACTTAAAACCGTTTTAAAGAGCACTCTCCTTAAAGAAGAGGGTCTATACATAAACACATTGGCCTTTCATCCAAGGTATTGCTGGACCCCACCTGGAAGGTGATGGCAACTAGACAGTGACAACCTGGGAAACAGATGCCTTCTCTTATGAGTCCCCTCTATGAGATGTGTGAAGCCTTCATCCTGATGTGCGTGTGCAGGTGTGTGTGTGTGTGTGTGTGTGTGTGAAACAATATCAGGATGTGTTGTTTCGTTTCAGAGCAAGAACAACCTGCTTCAGATGGTTGTTGAAAATGTTAAATGAAATGGGGTATCAGCATACATCCCTCAGACACACTTCAAACATTTCTCATCAAAGGAAAGGTCAATTCATTTTTGTTGTCTGTCCTCATCACCCATGGAAAGTCATCCAGGCTTTCTCTGCTCTATTGATTTTTATCCTGGAATCTGGCATGAGAACTCTGTCCACTCTCCTCTGTAGCCCCTTTAATTCAGACTTTCAATATGTTCTCTAGATTTTTGCGGGGCTACCATAGTGGCTCAGATGGTAAAGAATCTGCCTGCAATGCAGGAGATCCAGGTTCGATCCCTGAGTTGGGAAGATCCCATGGAGAAAGGAATGGCAACCCACTCCAGCAAACTTGACTGGAGAATCCCACGGACAAATGAGCCTGGCGGGCTACAGCCCATGGGGTCACAAAGAATCAGACTAACCGAGCAGTGACACACAGAGATTCTTGCTGCCCAAAGTTACCTTCCTTGAGTGTCTTTTAAAATAATTTTATTTATTTACTTTTGGCTGTGCTGGGTCTTCATTGCTGCACGGGCTTTTCTCTAGTTGTGGCAAGCAAGGACTGCTCTCTAGTAGCAGTGCATGGGCTTCTCATTGTGGTGGCTTCTCTTGTTGTGGAACACGGGCTCTAGGGCGTGTGGGCTCAGCAGTTGCAGTACACGGGCTCAGCAGTTGCAGCACACGGGCTCAGCAGTTGCAGTACATGGGCTCAGCAGTTGCAGCACACGGGCTCAGCAGTTGCAGTACATGGGCTCAGCAGTTGCAGTACACGGGCTCAGCAGTTGCAGTACACGGGCTCAGCAGTTGCAGCTTCCTGGGCTCTAGAGCAAAGGCTCAGTAGTTGCAGCTCCCAGGCTCCAGAGCATAGCCTCAGCAGTTGCAGCACAAGGGCTTAGTTGCTCTGCGTCATGTGGGATACTTTGGATTGGGGATCGAACCCATGTCTCCTGCATTGACAGGCTGATTCTTTACCACTGAGCCACCAGGGAAGTCCTGAGTACTCTTTTTTTTTCCCCTGATCATTCTTCTTCCCCAAAGCCTGGAATCACCCACCTGCTTCTCAGGTTAAGGGAAAATGACCGATTGTGAACTTGAATCCTTTAGCAGTACTCAGTATATTGAGCTCCCATAACTATAATAGTTTCATCATGCGCTATCCATGCACAATCTGCATTTTCAGCTTGCACCAAGGAAACTTATCCTGCCTTCCACCAGATGCTCTTCACTCTAGGGAACTGGACCACATTCCCATTCTCCCTCGCCCGACACACCGCAGCTTGACCAGGTCTCTTCCAGGCTTTGTGTACTTACTTACAGTCTTGTTGGTTCTGTAAGCCATCCTCAAATACTTGCTATGTCAGTCAAAACAACCTGGACAGGTCATTTCATTTTGCGAACCCTCAGTTTCTGCATCTGTCGAAAGGGAATATTATCTGTCTCTCTCAGGGTTTTGTAAGGATTAAGTAATAAATATGTACATATTATCTCATCATAAAGCATTTAGCATTACTGGCTTTGTCACACAGAAGATACTAACTAGATAATGATCCCCTCCATGTGCTTTTCTGTCACTTTCAATTTTCCTGAACACCTAGTTCTTAGCTGTATATCGATATATGACTATTATATATATATAAATATGTATATGTGTGTGTATATATATATATATGACTGTTGTATATATATATATATATATATTTGGTTAACAATTTTCATTTGCTC
>SJYF01001442.1:54283-66609 GCA_006410515.1 Procapra przewalskii | reverse complement strand
TTCTTTACAACTTTGATTTCTTTGCTGCATTTTATGATGGCTGCTTTAAAATCATCAAATAATTCTAACATCTCTGTCATCTCAGTGTCGGTATCTATCAACTATCCTCAAGGTCTTCGTTATCCTTGGTTTGATGACTGATTTTCAACAGAGGCTTGGATGTTCTGGGGCATGACGTTGGGAGATTCTGGTTCTTATTTCAATCTCTGGCTGGAACTAGTCTCCTCTGATGGCGGTTTGGCAGTGTCAGGCAGCAAAAGGTCATTATCTTTCTGGATGTTATCAAACTCTTCTTCCAGAACTCACTCTTGGGTCAGTAACAAGACGTCAGGGCACAGGAGACGTGCACAGCTGCTCTCGGCAGGCGATACGGCGTCGTTCAGGCTTCTGCTCTACTTGTCGAGGCCGAGCGATGGCGGGGTGGCTGCCCGCTGTGCTCTGAGACCCCCTCTGATTCGGGCTACCTGGAAGACTGTGGCCACGACCCAGGGGAGTTCCACCCACCAGCTTCAGAATGCCCCCTCCCCACGCCGAAGCTGACCTCAAGGAAAGGACACCCTGCTTTACAGAAGGATAGCAAACCCACTGGAAACATATCCACCTTATTTTTAAACTGTATTTCATTTTTCAGTTTATTTTTATTTATTTGGTAAAAACAGGGCTTCCCAGGTGGTGCTAGTTGTAAGTTTATATGGGCATCTGACCCTCTGTTGCCTAGGAAATCAGGAGTGATGGGTTGGCAGAGAATTCTCTTATTAAAGTACACCAGGGAGCCAAAGTATATAAAACAAGACTCCACCACTCTCTCAGCCTGCGACCATGAGCAAGTGACCTTTCCTGACCTGTTACTTCACGTGTGAAATGACGTCATGTGTGTGTCCTAAAGCTGATTTGCAAGAGTGTCCTTCTTGGTACCAGTCACTATAGCTGGTAAAAGCACAGAAATGGAAACTTCGAACCTTACCAAACCAAACCACAAATATACTTGCTATAATATAGCAATTACACGTACTTTTCAAAAGGAACGTCTGAGTAGCCAGCCTTTATCTTCCAAGGCATTGTTAGATATTGATGGGCTATTTGTGTAATTTTCTGCCCCCATTTTTTCCAATTGACTTGATTTTAGATTAACTAGAAAATGAATCAGACACTTTCAAAGAAGGGGAACCTTAAAACAGTCAACAAATATTTTTAATTGAAAAGATAGGATAAGGAATAAGTCTGAAGCGATTGGTGAGATGAGGTCTCCCTATGTGGCTGCCATTCTTGGTCTTTGCTGCTGTTTTGACACATAACAGATTCTGCCAGGAGTCTCTGGGCATCTGTGTCTGCCTCTAACCTCCTCTGCTATTCCATGCTTGCACTGTGCAATCCGAGTCCCCAGTGGACAAGTCATAGATGGGTACCCCCAGCCTTTGCCCAGGATTCACCTCTCCCACAGAGTATCTGTGCTTCCCACACTCCACCCTAGATGGCTCAGCATGCAGATACAGAAGGGGTCACTTGGCTGCCTTGGTTTGGCAGCTTTCCTGCACCTCCAGCATCTTCATAACAACGTTGTGCAGCGGCTCAGCTGTGTGACCTGGATGTTCTGTGCTCTGCTCCCTGGGACAGCCACTTCCTGAATACCCATCATGTGCCAGGAGGCAGACGAGGTCTTTATATTAACAGTCTCCTTCAGTTCTCACAAAAACTGTATCAGGCACCAATCCATTTTACAAATGAGAAAACCAAGGCTTAAAGAGTCTAGAATTTGGCTCCAGATCATATACCTCATAACTGGGACAACTAGGGTTTTCATCCAGAGCTTTCTGCTTCCACAGCTTCCAGTCTGCCTCCATCTCCCCCCACGTCTCCCATACCTCACTGTTTCCAGAGCCCGGAGGGGAGAGGTGTTGCTCTGAGGAAATGCCTCCACTGTGGTAGCAAGCACAAGACCTGTGCTTCTTCTCTCTAAGTCGGAGCCCATGTTCCATATGTGTCCAACGTGGAGAGCACGGATCTGACCAGCCACACTGGCTCAGATTCCCGATGGGGACCAGGGCAGGAACGGTGGCCCTGGGGGCTCCTGGGTTTTGCCACTGAAGACAGTGAGTTCAGAGCCAGCCACCATGACGTGAAAGGGCCAGGCTGGTGATCTGGGGGCTCTTGCCAAGAAGGACGCTTCAGCTGTCCAGAAAACGAGCCGGTGAGGCTCAGATGCAAGGGTCTTCAAGAAACAACAGATTCTAATGGGACTCCCCTGGTTGTCCAGGGGCTAAAATGCCACGCTCCCAATGCAGGGGGCCTGGGTTCAATCCCTGGTCAGGGAACTAGACTGCACACGCCAGAACCAAGAGTTCACGTGCTGCAACTAAAGAGCCTCCACATCGCAGCCAAGACTGAGGGTTCACAGTCCAGTCCCTTCAAAGAACAACAGCACTCAGACGCTCAGTCGTGTCTGACTCTTTGCGACCCCATGGACTGTAGTCCGCCAGGCTCCTCCATCCATGGGACTCTCCAGGCAAGAATATTGGAGTGGGTTGCCATTTCCTTCTCCAGGGGATCTTCCCGACCCAGGGACGAACATCTGGCATCTTCTGCATGGGCCAGTGGATTCTTTCCACTAGCACCACCGGGGAGGCTCCAAGAGCACATGCCAGGAAGCAACTGAGCCTCTGTATCACAACTAATGAGCCTGTGCTCCAGAGCCACGGCCCAGGAGCTGCAACTACTGAGCCCACGTGCCGCAACCAATGCAGCTGGGGCACCCAAGCGCCTGTGCTCTGTGATGAGAGAAGCCACTGCAGCGCAAAGCCTGCGCGCTGCAATGAAGAGCAGAGCCGGCTCACTGCAGCAACAGAGAGCTCGCACGGCAGTGGAGGCCCAGCCCAGCCAGAACGGGTTAGAAGAGGGGTTCACTCCCTCTCCAGACAACATGCTCTAAGGAGTCAGAGCGATAGGCCTGTAACCGCTAACTGCCACCTGAGCCCCAGATGCCAGGCTGGTGATCAGCCTGGAGAGAGACATACCTGAAGCCTTTACATGGAGCGTGACTGCACTGCGTGCTGTGCTTCCAGCTCTGGCAACTGACCTAGGAAAGGGGGCCTGGGAAAGAGGAGCGCTGCTCCTGTTTCTAATGAGCACTGGCCAGGCCCTCTAGGCGGGACCAGACCTTAGCTTCTCAGTCCCCAGAACATACATTCTCATGGTTGCTGTAGCCAGATTTCATTAGCATGGAACGAAATTCTGTGGTTCCGTTAAATAATCATGACTTCAGCTTAAAATTTTCCCTAAATCAATGTAAATTATATTTATGCTGATTACTTGTTCATCTGATAAAAACATTCAGCATTGTCTGAAATGTTAGAATCTTAAATCGCCTTCCTTACCAAACAACAAAAGTGCCTTTGTTTAGCCCAACCAGAGAGTTTATTTAGATGAGAGACAAATTTACCTTCATAGTGTTCTTCCTATCGCGATGTTTCTCGACCAAAGAGTACACAATTCCATTATTTTCTAAGTGCTATTGACAAAGCCCGTTTCAGAGAAGGAGTGGGACTCTGCTGATGTGATGACCTCCTTACCTCTTAAATGTTAATATTAGGTGAGTTTGGCAGAGTGTTTATAAATATGATTATTACTGTGTGTTCTTAGAAATAAAAAGCAATTTCTTTATAACTCTGGTATTTTCTAAAACCAAGTCTGCTTAATCATCATTACCTAAAGCAAGAACGCTGAGACAGAGGTATCAACTTTAACCACTTAATAAGAACTTCTGACATTTATTCATACTGCTACTGATTCATAAGAGGAAAAGTTTAAAAAGAAGACAAGTGCATATAGCCTTCCCTTTAGAATACAGGAAACCATATAAAAGTATTGGCAATGGAATTAAAGTAACCACAAGGCCGCCCTTGGCAGCACTGTCTACAAAGACATTTACATGAAAAGAGAAAGAATATTAAATTAGGTGGTTAAAATAAAACTTTACTATTAGCTTCACACGTTTTCATACATGAGATTATGGCATTTAAATCAGCTTTAATTTGTAAGCACAGACACAAAGAAGTGTGAACATACTAATTTTCATTCAAACTAATTTTGTTTTTTCAAGAAGCGGAAGCTCCACAAACTGCCGGAACTAAATATACAGCAAGAGTCCAAAGTTATTATGCAGAAATTCTGTGTCCGTGAGTCCTGGAATTTTGGATTTCATCAGCCAAATGATTTCAGAAGCAATTTGGGAGGACTTCTAGTCAAGATGTACAAAGATTCAAGAGAACTTAGCTCTCATGGTAATAACCATAAGTTGAACCCAACATTTAATCAAAGATTTCTGAGACGCTGTTCAACATCCTTCCAACTCAACTGCTGATAAGATCAAAAGATAGTATGGGAATGCGGTGGGGGTTGGGCTAGGCACAGTGACCTCAGTCTAATTAAAGCAGCTTCTGCTCACCTTGACTCTAGGTGGAATCCTAGGGATCAGTCTCCCTCCCTAACCACTAGACAAAGGAAAAGGGAATACACAAGAGAATATAAAATCTATTATACATCATGCCGGAGAAGGCAATGGCACCCCACTCCAGTACTCGTGCCTGGAAAATCCCATGGACAGAGGAGCCTGGTAGGCTGCAGTCCATGGGGTCGCTAAGAGTCAGACACGACTGAGCGACTTCACTTTCACTTCTCACTTTCCTGCATTGGAGAAGGACATGGCAACCCACTCCAATGTTCTTGCCTGGAGAATCCCAGGGACGTGGCAGTCTGGTGGGCTGCCGTCTATGGGGTCGCACAGAGTCGGACACAACTGAAGTGACTTAGCGGCAGATACATCATGCCTGGAATATGATAAAAAGGTGTAAGATCTGCAAAGAAGCTGGAAAATACAACCCTAAATAGAAGTATCAGTACCATCTTTCTAGATTCCATATACATGCATTAATATATGATATTTGTTTTTCTCTTTCTGACTGATTTCACTCTGTAAAATAGAGTTCTGTTCCATCGCATTATAATCTGTTCCATCTCACTATAACTGGCTCAAATGTGTTCTTTTTTTATGGCTGAGTAATATCTGCAGGGCAGCAATGGAGACGCAGACATGGAGAGCAGACTGTGGACACAGTGGGGGGAAGCAGAGGGGGGATGAATGGGGAGAGCAACATGGAAGCATATACGTTATCATATGCAAAAGAGAAAGCCAGTGGGAATTGGCTCTGTGAGTAGGGAGCTCGAACCCAGCACTCTGTAACAATCTAGAGGGGTGGGATGGAGCAGGAGGGATGCTCAAGAGGGAGGGGACATATATATACCTATGACTGACTCAGGCTGATGTATGGCAGAAAGCGACACAATATTGTAAAGCAATTATCCTCCAACTAAAAATAAATTAAGATATATATAAATTTTATATATATATATATATATATAACCCAAAATCCAGAGAAAGCACAATTGGTAAAAGCAGACCAGTTATTAGAATCAGCAAATTGTTTTATAAACAGTTGTTATACGTACTTGGGCTTCTCAGGTGGCACTAGTAGTACAGAACCTACCTGCCAATGCAGGAAACGTAAGAGGCGTGGGTTTGATCCCTGGGTCGCTAAGATCCCCTGGAGTATGAAACCACAACCCACTCCAGTATCCTTGCCTGGGAAACCCCTGGACAGAGGAGCCTGGTGGGCTACAGTCCATGGAGTCACGAAAGAGTCGGACATGACTGAGCAACTAAACAACGACCAATTTACTGGATTATCACCAAACACACTCCTGTAGCCATACCTAGATTAAGAAAGAGAGAACTATACTCCAAGAGGCCTTGCCTAAAGTCACCCCGACTCGAGCTGCCTGTTGTTTCTCACGCTGTCTCAGCGGCAGCCAGTGTGGTGAGCAGAATGAATACCTGATGGCCTGAGGCTTTAATCTGTGATGTGAATGACCAGCTGTCCAGGGAAGGAGGAGCCTGAGGGATTTCGGTGTTCTATAGACCGACGGGTGCTGACAAGTGAGTCCTGTCCCTTCTCTGTCCCTCAAAATGGGGATATCCCCATTAGCTGGCTTTGTGTGGTTTACTGAGTACCAAGGACTTTGACTTATCCACAGGAAGGAAGAAGTGGAACAAGACCCAGCAGTATCTAGTCTCTAAAATTAAAGGAAAAGGGCAATTTCCCATCAGACAAAGAAAAATTACACATGTTATTTTGCAAGAAGTATTGATTCCTAGCTAGACTATTAATTTCCACCAAAGTGGATACATCATTTCTATTTCCAGGTCAGTAATTCATTTAAATTTTGTTATTATGAAATCATAATAAAACCCACCTTGTCCTTAACTGTGACTCAGGTCTGCCCCATCTGTTTGACTCAGTTGAATTCTACCTTCTGGAAGGTCTTTTTAAAATGTAACACAGCTACTCTTAGGAACAGATCTCACCAATAGGAAACTGTCATTGGGCATGCAGGAGTGAGGGGATGACCTCAAAGACTCATGGAGAAGGACACTCCAATTAGCCAGTACTTCAGGCATCTCTCCAAGGAGCCCAGGATAATGCAACTGCTAGAAAAACTCAGAGGCTGGAGCTCAGCAAAACAAGTTACTCTCTCCTGCGGTTATAACAAGTCATCCTTCAGTGAGTGAAACAGAATGAGCACGGCTCTCCCAGATATACAAAGCAGTACTGTGAGGCATAGCACGAGAGTCGGCCAGATGGCTGCCATGCAGAACCCAGGTTGCGGAGGTGGCGACCTCAGGGCCTGTTTTACTGGCCAAACTGAAGAAATACATCCCACTTGTATTTCCCTAACCTCTGTTGAATGGCCTGCATTAATAGGTTCAACAGTGTATTTTATGCCCCTGAAGAGGTAAAAAGGGAAGGGGGAAGGAAAAGAGAGATTTCTCCTTGTCTTAGTGCACTCTGTTAAGACTGATATGTTTTTTAAATCTGTTTAGTCTGAGAGTTTTGGGCTCTGGAAATAGAGGCTAGACCAGGATACATCAATATTTTGAGTCTTGTCATCTCCTGGAGATGAATCAGTGGTCTTACAGTAGTAAAAGGGAAGTTAAAGCCAGTTCTGGGGGTTTTTTCAAACCAAAGAAGATTTTAAAATTGATGCAATTGCATTCCCTGTAAAACCACTCCATTGTGATATCATTTCAGTGACACCCTGGCTTCTTGACCAAGGATCCACCATCAGGAACCATCCCTCCCCACTGTGATGGAATGGGTATTTGTTACCAGCTTCTCCCATCAGAAGGACTGACTTGTAGCCAAGTCAGCTAGACCTTACTAGGTGGGTGGAATGGGGATGGGGGGAACCAGAGATCTTTTCCCAAGTTCCTTACAAAAAAGAGAGAGAGAGAGAGAGAGAGAGAGAGAGAGAGAAAGAGTCTGTAGGCAGTAGGTGAAGCCAAGGACAGAGAAAGTCTTCCTCCCTTTCCCAATCCAGTGAATGTTTGCAATACCCTTTGCCTAAAATCTCAGTTCATGCTGCATTTGGTTCCAATACTGAACATTTGTTAAGCTGCCTTGATCCAGGTGTTTGGAGAAACGGAAATAGAAGGATAGGAAATCTGCACGGCCACTTAAAAAAGAAACAGTTAATGCAGCATGGAAGACAGCCAACACTGTTGGTGGGAAGAGAAGTGCACCATTTCTAAGCCTGGGGACATGAGCACAGGGTACCTGTTCTTGGAGTAGGGAGAAGGGCTAATATCCCAATACTACCTTTCCATCTTGGAACTCTCCTCCAAGTTTTTCTTCCCATTTTATCTCTTTCACTCCAAGTCTTTATGGCACAGGACAACGACTGCATTTATATTTTGCACATAGTTCGAAATAGTAAATAAGGATAATCCACCCTCTAAATTCGAAGGAGCCAAGCGGCGTCCTAGTTTGGGGTTTGGTATCTGCCACTCTGCACATTCTTACTCCAAGCTCATTTCCTAAGAATAAATTGATGTGTTAGTGGCTTCAACTCAGAGCTACTTCATCAACTCAGAGCTACTTGAATCTGTCAGTCAACAGGCTTGAATGTTTTTCCTCCTTAATGATTCAACTGGGAAGCCCAGTAAAGAACTGGCCTGCCAGTGCAAGAGCCTGGGAGTACGTGGGTTTGATTCCTGGGTTTCCAACCCCCTGCAGGATTCTTGCCTGGGACAATGCCATGGACAAAGAAGCGTGGCAGGCTATAGCCCAGGGGCCACAAAGAGTTGGACATGACTGAAGTGACTGAATACATGTGCATGCAACTATCTGATGGACTAAACTGAGCCTAAGACCCAAATCTTAATGGTTGTTTTAGACTTGAGCAAATATAGCAGAAGAGCCAAGATCACTTGCCATCCACAGGCTCCCCTTGCCCCCCTTGCTGTGGTTGAGTATCCCAGCAGTTCTCATTCCAGGAGGAAAATAAAGAGTCCTTTCACTGGGGTAGACTAAGGCTGTTAAGTGCTAGGTCCACCTCTGTGCCACTTGCTGTTGAGGGGACAAAACATGACTCAGGCTGGTGCTGGTAATCTGGGCTTCACCCTAACACACCAAAATGCAAATGATCGGTCTAGAGGCATGAGAGAAGGACTCAGGTGGGAAGAGGGGCCAGTCATCCACTGCTCTAACAGCAACAAGGCTCTTAGGAAGGAAACGGTTGGGCAGGGCTCAAGCCGGCCGTCTGGGTGAAGAAGGCGCAACAGCTGTGGGCACCGTGTGATCAAATGTTGTGGAGATGTCATGACTGCTTGGCTGTGGTCATCAGTATTTATTTTCTCTCTTCCTGAATGAGTTTTGGTTTTTTAGCTGGGTTCCCCTTACAGGCAGCCTCCTGTGCCCTCTGGGAGGTGGAGAGGAGTGCCCCTCCTCATTGCTGTGCTGAGTTACACAGCCCCCCTTCACTTCCCTGAAGGTCCCTTAAAACCCCCTTTCTCACATTGTTCCATGATCTGGGCTCAGGGCAGGAAGCAGAACCTGATTCAACATTTTTCTAAGTATTATTTTCACCATGTTGAATAGGGTCTTTTTTGATCTGCAAGCCACAGCTGGGTTGTGGTTCTCTCGACCCACATAGACTGAAATGCTTCCTCCCACGAGGATTTCCGAGTGAGAGCTGACCACACGTCCATGTACATGCTTCTCTGCACATCAGCAAGAGCCACTGTTCCCAAACCGGTGGGCTCAGACAGAGCAAGACTGCTGTGCCTGGGAGTTTAGGGAGCAAACACTCCAAAGAACAACCCGAGCCTGCTCGAAAACTTAGTTTCCTTTAAGGGCTGGTGTGAAATAAGGTGGAGGGCTCAAGGCCAAATATTCCTTTCCATTAAAATACATCATTTTACAGAGTGAAGGAAGTCAGAAGGAGAAAAATAAATATTGCATAGTAATGCATATGTATGGAATCTAGAAAGATGGTACCGATGAACCTTTGTGCAGGGCAGCAATGCTCAGTGGTAAAGAAATTGCCTGCCAAGCAGGAGACCCAGGTTCAATCCCTGGGTCAGGAAGAGCCCCTGAAGAAGTATATGGAAACCCACTCCAGGATTCTTGCCTGGGAAATCCCATGGACAGAAGAACCTGGCCGGCTACAATGCACGGGGTTGCAAAGAGTAGGAACGACTTAGTGATTAAACAACAACAATGGAGACGCAGGCATAGAAAACAGACTTGCGGACACAGGGGAAAGGAGAGGGTGGGCCAAGTGGAGAGAGTAGGGTGAGAACAGACACGTTACCGCATGTAAAACAGACAGCCGGGGGGAGTCTGCTCAAAGAGGGCAAACTGGGGCTCTGTGACAGCCTAGAGGGTGGGATGCAGTGGGAGGGAGACAGGTTCGGGCGGGAGGGGACATATGCATGCCTCTGGCTGAGTCATGGTGCTGTACGGCAGAAACCAACACAATATTGTAAAACAATGATCTTTCAATTCAAAGTGCTTTTAAAATTAAAAAATTAATAATAATAAAAAAGAAGACACAGACACCTGTATTCAGGAAAACATACACACAAAACTCCGTCATTTTATAAAGCTGAAGTTTTTGTTTCATCTGTTTTTAAGCAACATGAAGTTGGTTTTAGTGGAGATACACAATTGGTAACTTATTTTGAAAGACTTTCCCTCCTGAAAATGAGAGTTAGCTGATAGTTCCTCCTTAATGCTGATAATTATCTAAAGCAAAATTAGTACAAACATCAAGGTTACTGAAAACTGAAATGGGATAAGGCCCAGACACTAAGTTTTCCAAGAACAAAGCACACAATTGTGCCAGACACATAAGTACTTAATGGCAAGTACAGAGCTCTTTTCTTGAGGGCCTTGTTATGATGGAGCCCTGAGGGCACCGTCACTAGACCGCCTTTGAGCCAAGGTCCCTCAATGAGGCACAAAGGTGGAACCGCCCCATTCTACAGTTCAGGCCTGGGAATGCTGGAACAGCAGAAAACCTGAGTCTAGAAGCCTCTCACCTTCCCCTCTCACTACCCCAGTCACAAATCAGCCTCAGCTTCCCCATCCCTACAGAGGATTAGCAGCTATTCACTCGAAAGCGTGTGACTAGGGGATTACACTGGCTCATGAAAGTGGACCCACTCTGCTAACGCTGATGCTCCAGACAAAAGAAGGCAGGTACTTATCACAGCCAGGAAAGGCTTGGGAGGTGGGCTTGATTTTTTTTTTGAAATAAATAATTTTTATTGGAGTATAGTGCTCCTGCTCAGTCACTTCAGTCGTGTCCAGCTCTTTGCAACCCCATGGACTATAGCCCAGGTGGCGCCAGGGGTAAAGAATCTGCCTGCCAGTGAAGGAGACACAAGAGACACAGGTTCGATCCCTGGGTCAGGAAGCTCCCCTGGAGAAGGGCATGGCAACCCACTCCAGTATTCTTGCCTGGGAAATTCCATGGGCTGAGAAGCCTGACGGGATATAGTCCATGGGGTCCCAAAAGAGTCAAGCAGGACTTAGCGACTACGCAACAAGAGTTAACTCAGGCAGACTTTATTCAGGTTTATCAGTCTTTCTATGAACGCCCTCTTCCTGTCCTAGGACGCCGTCCAGGTGCCACACTGCGTTCAGTCACCACGCCCCTCCTTCGTCTGGCTGCAGATGCTTTCTCAGTCCCTGCTTGATTTTCACCCACTGGCAGTTTGAAGAGTGCCAGTCTGGTGCTGTGTGGGCCATCCCTCAGCTTGGTTTGGTGTGACATGTATTTTCATGACTGGACCGGGGCCGTGGGTTCTGGCAAGAGAGAAGTGCTCTTCTCATCACGTCGTATCAGAGGTCCACATCACCAACATGACTTATTACTGATGATATTAACCCTAACCATGTGGTTGACATGGGATCTACGGATTTCTCCACTGTAAAGAAACTCTTTTCCATTTCCAAACTTGATTCTTTAAAATAGAAGGAAGTTTCTAAGTCCAACTCACTATCAAGGGAAGGAAAATGAAGCTGCTGAAGGGGCCATTATCATTTGGAATTCTTTGAGGAAGACTTGGGGCTCCCCTGGTGTCCCAGAAGGTAAAGAGTCCGCCTGCAATGCAGGAGATGGAGGTTCGATCCCTGGGTCGGGAAGATCCCCTGCAGGAGGGAATGGAGAACCACTCTAGTTCTTGCCTGGAGAATCCTATGGACAGAGGAGCCTGGCGAGCTACAGTCCATGAGGCCACAAAGAGTCAGACATGACTGAGTGACTGACACTTTTACTTTATCTCTTTTATCCCATTTAAATTACTTGTATAACTATTTTCTTACATGATTACTGGCTTGTGTTTAGTTACTTTATATTTTGGGTTATAATCTAAAACTACACTATCTATTTTCTTGCTCTAAGCGTTCCAGCTTTGGCCCCTGGGGGCTCTTTCAGTAGGCTCTTTCCCACATCCCCTGGACATACCCCCACATTTTTCTATTGCTTGAGACTTCAGTTAAACTGGACTTCAGTTAATCTGTCCTAAGTACTCCAATTTTTGTGATTTTGCTCACTTCAACAACCCCAGGCAGTGCTTTACTCAATATGCCAGCAAACTTGGAAAACTCAGCAGTGGCCATAGGACTGGAAAAGCTCAGTTTTCATTCCAATCCCAGAGAAAGGCAATGCCAAAGAATGTTTAAACTACAGCACAATTGCACTCATCTCACACGCTAGCAAAGTAACACTCAAAATTCTCCAAGCCAGGCTTCAACAGTACTTGAACTGAGAACTTCCAGATGTTCAAGCTGGATTTAGAAAAGGTAGGGGATCCAGAGATTAAATTGCCAATATCCACTGGATCACAGAAAAAGCAAGAGAATTCCAGAAAAACATCTACTTCTGTTTCACTGACTATCCTTTGACTGGGTAGATCACAAAAAAAT
>SJYF01001442.1:0-49925 GCA_006410515.1 Procapra przewalskii | reverse complement strand
TGGAAGTTCTCAGTTCAAGTACTGTTGAAGCCTGGCTTGGAGAATTTTGAGTGTTACTTTGCTAGCGTGTGAGATGAGTGCAATTGTGCTGTAGTTTAAACATTCTTTGGCATTACCTTTCTCTGGGATTGGAATGAAAACTGAGCTTTTCCAGTCCTATGGCCACTGCTGAGTTTTCCAAATTTGCTGGCATATTGAGTAAAGCACTTTAATAGCATCATCGTTTAGGATTTTAAATAGCTCAGCTGGAATTCCATCACCTCCACTAGCTTTGTTCACAGTGATGCTTCTTAAGGCCCACTTGACTTTCCACTCCAGGATTCCTGGCTCCAAGTGTGATACAAGTTATGCAATCAATTTCCTCGGCCCAGAGTAGGGTTGAGAAGGGTGGAGAATAAGAGATGGAGAGTCAGATGGAGGATGTCTGGCATATGTTCCGTCCCTAATGACTGCCACAGGTGGTCATCCAGCCTTAGTCCAGTTCTGTCTCAAGTTCAAGATCACTTGGAGCCCCTCACAGACCCCGACTTCTGGCACTATTGCCAGGCCTCTTCCTAGACTGCCACCTTAAAAAAAAAGTCATTGATGTATAGTTGATTTACAATGTTGTGTTACTTTTTGCAGCATAGAAAAGTGATTCAGTTTTATATGAAATGAACTGATCTAATGAATTGTGTTAATCACTTAGTTATGTCCGACTCTTTGTGACCCCATGGACTGTAGCCTGCCAGGCTCTTCTATGGGATTCTCCAGGACAAGAACACTGGAGTGGGTTGCCATTCCCTTCTCCATGGGATCTTTCCAACCCAGAGTTCAAACCCATGTCTCCTGCATTAGTAGATGGATTCTTTGCCACTGAGCTACCAGGGAAGCCCCATATATATGTGCATATATATTCTTTTTCATATTCTTTTCCATTTTGGTTTATCACAGGGTATTGAATACAGTTCCCTGTGCTACAGAGTTGGACCTTGTTGTTTATGCATTCCATATATAATAGTGTTAAGCTACTAATAGGAAACTCCTAATTCTTTCCTCCCCCACTCTCCTCCTCCTTGGCAATGACAGCTTTGTTTTTTATGTGTGTGAGTCCATTTCTGTTTTGTAGATAAGTTCGTTTGTATCATATTTAGCTTTCACAAATAAGTGGTATCTATAGCATTTGTTTTTCTTTTTCTGACTTACTTCACTTGGTATAATCATCTCTAGGTCCCTCCATGATGCTGCAAAAGGCATGATTTCATTCTTTTTCATGACTGAGTAATGTTCCATTGTGTATATATGCACCCCATCTTCTTTACCCACGTAGCTGCCAGCCTGTCGTCTTTAACCAGGGTCACATCATGCTCCGTGACTGTTCAGCCCTACAGTTGCTCTGCCCTTCTGTCGACCCCTGACTTGTCCTCCTGATGATGGTTCGTGGCTCTGGTGTATCTGATGCTCACGGCCACTTCTCTGGCTTTGAATTTCTGCTTTTCTCCTTGAATACAGTTCAGACTCTTCTTTGGCTATACTCTTTGCTTGTCTGGGGAAACAGGCATCCCTGTTCTTGGCTGCCACCAGAACACCACCTCCAAACACCACCAGCCCAGCCTTAGATCCTTAAAGAGAGCCTGAGCATGTTTCCTTTTATGTTCCAGAGAGGGCGCTCAGTGCCATAGAGGCATCCAATTCTTCTCTCTTCTCTTGGAAGAACCATAGCCTATCCATCATTTGTCTCTGTGGAACCTGAATCTATGGAGTGCTGACTCTGTCAGAAAGGGGCCTTGTCCTGCTCATTCCTGTGTGCCTAGGACTGGAAAAGGAGCTGGTAGACAGGCAGAGACTGGCTGACATCCAATTTCGTATACTTCCTGGCTATTAATTTTATAACTTTTGCTGCCTAAGGAGCAGAGCAGGAACATATAAAAGTATCCAGACAACAGCTCTTAACAAGTGTAAAGATAAGTTTCACATCCCTGCTTAGTCTTTCTGCAGATCATCAGCCTTCACAGACTGTCACTTTTCTCACCCTGCAGCTTCCAGCTCTTGAGCCTCATTGAACCTGGTGGCTTCTTTTAAGTGTGTAATTCTCTTTGCCAAGGTGCCCCAGGGGATGAGCACAGTGCCCAGATGTTTTCTCATCACTCGTGTTGGGCCACCATTGCTGACCTGCTCTGGACTCTAAACTTTTACAAGCAAGGGAAACGGAATTTGCTTTTATGACAGTCACATAATGGTTTTTCGAAGAAATGACTGAAAGAATATGATGCAACTTTGATTTACATTGACTGCTTGCTCATTTGACACTCTTACTATGTCTTTTTCTCCATGAACTGTTTTCAACCAACTTATACATACCTATACACATCCCACCTACCTCACGTCCCCCAAATCTCTAAGAATATTGCTTCAGTCACCTCACATGTTTGTATCATTTTACAAATTGTTAAGTCCCACCTATGTCTTTATATGCCAGAACCCAACTGACGGGTCTAAAACTTTTCATTCAAATATTTGAGAATCTCTTTAATAGACTATCATTTAACTCATATTCCTCTAGCTTGTACATAAGGATATCCTAAGGGTCTGGAAGGTGTTGGCCAAAATCAATATACATCAAGTATTTAGTATTTCAGTAACCTGATTAAGAAAGGAAATAAGATTAGTTTAGCAAGAGTTTAGCCATAGTGAACACAGACAGGCTCCTAGTGACCATCTTTTTCTTTCTTTCTTTTAATACAGATTTAGGAAGGTATAGCTATTTGGCTATGACAGGTCTTACTTTGTGACATGCAGGATCTTCCGTCTTTGTCACGCCATGCGAGGTCTTTGGTTACAGCATGTAACCCTGGGCAGGGATCAAACCCAGGCCCCCTGTGCTGGGCTTGTGGAGTCTTAGCCACTGGAGCACCAGGGAAGTCCTGTGACCATCTTTCTCTAATTGCTCATAAACTACTGTGAATCACTTTTCCTCACATTTTAACTTGGATTTATATCAGTCTTAAATTCTATAGTTTCCACAGTCATTATTTCTTTTTTTAAAATGTGGACATTTGCTCATTTATGGTTTTCTGACATCTCTTCTGTCCTCACATGTCTCACAACTGTGTCCTTCCCAATTCAGAGAGAAGACGGGAATTTGGGAGACAGGTAGGACTACTTTCTCTTTGCTTTTACGAACATCAAAGCTTTCTTCCCCACACCAGTTATCTGTCTCCTCAAACTCTGAGTGTAGCTAAAAAGAGCCTTTGACATCTTCATCAGGCTGTTTGTCAAGCCTCACGTTATACTGGGATTTGAGCATGCTGACATTTATTAAATGCTACCCTTTGTTTTTGTCCCTGGACAAGCATTCCCTCATCATCCCGTTCTTCATTCATATAGTGTCCTTAGACTTACGGTCATCAGGGTGCCGTCTCTAAACGTCTCTCGGTTTCTTTACATGTATCTCAAATTACACCTTCCCTCCTATATCTACTGTACTGTCAGAATAATATTTTACTGTTCTTACTCTTAAGTACATGCGCCCCTTGGAAGTCTCTGTCCAAAGAACCGCAATAACCAGTATTGATTAAGCATCGACTGTGTGCCAGGCACTGCAAGGTACTTTACGTGCATACATTTAGTCCTCACAGTAATCCTGAAGGTAGCCACCACCTCTGGACAGAAAAATGAGAAGCGATTTGAGGAACTGAAAAATCACAGTAGGCAGACTGGGGAAGAAGACCAGAATTCAGAGCACCACCAAACAGCTGGTGAGTTTAATTTTTTTCCCTAGTCCTCAAGCTGCTTGTCCTTGGAGTCATACGCAGCAGACTGAGGATGGAAAGCACAGCGCTGAGGAACCAGAGAGTACCAGGGAGGCCGTGGAGAGGGAGCCCCAGAAACTTGTTCATGAATTCTGGGCTCAACCTCAGGTGTGCATACGCGGATCTAATGCTCATCAGCACACAAAACACTCTGAGAACTGAACTAGCAAATAAACGAGATCCAGGTATCAGACTGGCCACTGTGTGGTGCGTATGTGGGACAGAACGGAACAGAACTGCAAAGGCTTTGAGGACCAAAGTGACACAGAAACCACAGTGAACGCAAGGTGAGCTGAACATATCCCCAAACCAGATATACTCACTGCTGAAATGAAAATACTAACATTCTTCAGTGGGATTCTAAAAAGACCCAGAGTCTCATAACATAATATTCAAAATGCCCAGGAAATGGGTAATTCCCTGGCGGTCCAGCATTTAGGACTCTGCACTCTCACCACTCAGGCCTGGGGCTTGATCCTGGGCTAGGGAACTAAGATCCCACAGGCTGTAGGGTACAAAAACAAAACGGCCAGAAAGTAATTTTTTTTAAAGTTCAGCACAGGAAGGGCAAAGGAAATATAACTTATGTAGAAAAAGACAATCAACACATGCCAGTGAAAAATGGCATGGATGTTGGAATTATTTGGCAAAAGCTTTAAAACACTTTTGATAGCACAGAGTAAAGTTAGTCAGAAAGAGAAGAACAAATAACATATATTAATGCATATATGTGGAATCTAGAAAAATGGTAAGTAAAAGTGTTAGTCACTCAGTCATGTCCAACTCTTTGCAACCCCATGGACTGTAACCCGCCAGGCTCCTCTTTCCATGGAATTCTCCAGGCAAGAATATTGGAGTGGGTAGCCATACCCTTCTCCAGGGGATCTTCCTGACCCAGGGATCAAACCCATGTCTCCTACATTGCAGGTAGGTTTTTTCCCTGAGTCACCAGGGAAGCCCAGAAAAAATGATAGAGATGATCTTATCTGCAAAGCAGAAATAGAGACACGGATATAGAGAACAATCACATGGACACCAAGGGGGGAGGGGGTTGGGAGGGACTGAGATTGACATGTATATATACTATTGACATCTATATATACTATTGACATGTATATATATACTACTATTGAGATTGACACATATATATGTTGATTGACATATATATACTATATATTGAGATTGAGATTGATATATATATATATACTATTGATCCTATGTATAAAATAGATAACTAACAAGAACCTACTGTATAGCACAGGGAATGCTACTCAGTGCTCTGTGGTGACCTACATGGGTAGGAAATCCAAAAATAAAAAGGAGGGATGTATGTATATGTATAGCTGATTCACTTTACTGTACAGTATCAACTAACACATTGTGAAATGACTACACTCCAATAAAAATTAATTTTTAAAAATGTAAAAAAAATTCTTTAACAAGTGATCACAAACCATCTTGAAACTAAAGGTAAAGTAATAGGTTTCAGTGCAGAAATAAAAGACACAAAAGAGAATGGAAATTTTAGAACTAAAAATTACAGTGATCAAGAGAAAAATCAGCAGCATTAAGATGGGGAAACAGAGGTAAGAGTTGGTGAGCTGGATGATGGAGCAATGGAAATTACTCTATTTGAACAACAGAGAGAGAAAATAGACTGAAAAAAAAGAGAACAGAGTCTCAGGGACCTGTGGGACTATAATAAAAGATCTATCTTTAATATCATTCCAGAAGGAGAAAGAAAGAATACAGGAATGGAAAAATACTTGAAGATTTAGCAGCTGAGAAGTCTTCACATTGCCGGGGTGGGGAACTCTGCAAGTGCGCAAGTTTCAGAAGTTCAGTGAACTTCAAAGAATAAGCACCAAGAAATCCATGCCCCGATATAAACAAAATCAAACATCGTGAAATGAAAAGCAAACCAAAAAAATCCTGAAAGCAGCTGGAGAAAAAATGATACCTTACCTCTAGGAGAAAAATAATTTCAATAACTGGATTTCTTATCAGAAATCTTGGAGGCTAGAAAGAAGTGTTGCAACATTCTTGTTAAGTACTTAAAATAGCAGGTACATCCCAGGAGTGAATAAAAATATCCTTCAGGACTGCAAATGAGATAAAGATATTTTCAAATGAGAAACACCAGTAGCATCTGTTATCAGCAGACTGCTCTAAAAGAATTGTTAAGAGTTCCTCAGTCAGAACAACTACATGCAGCAAAAATTAACTAATAGAAACCAATAATAAAAAACAAAACAAAACAAGAGTTTCTCAGTCAGAAGAAAACTTATAGTGAAAGTAAACTTGCAATATCGGGAATGGAGGAAGAGCAACAGAAACGGTAACTATCCGACTATTTTTCTCTCGAATTCTTTTAAAATGTGTGTAATGACTGAAAGCAAAACCTATAATATTGTCTGATGTGGTTTCCTATGTAAGTAGATTACTTACAAGATGCTTATGATACACAGAAGGGAGAGGGTAAAAGAAACTGTGATGGTAAGGCTTCTTTATTCCACCTGAAGAGGCCAAATATTTATTTTAAGTAGGCTGTAAAAAGTTTGATACCTATTTTATAATCCCTAAGTCATCCATGAAAAGGAAAAAAAAATTGTACATAGAAATATAGGTAGCTCAAAACCCTGAAGAATGCTCAAATAACCCAAAAGAGGATGTGTATTGTAGGCTGAGTGATGGCCATTTAAGGATATCAGGTCCTAATTCCTAGAATCTGCAAACATTACTTTATACGGAAAGAGAGTCTTTGTATGTGTGATCAAGTCAAGGTTCATAAAATGAAGAGATAATTCTGTATTAACTGGTGGGTCCTAAATACAATCACATGTATCTTTATAAAAGGGAGGCAGAGGTACTTCCCTGGCAGTCATAGTTAAGACTCTGTTAAGCACAGGTTCAATTTTTGGTTGAAGAACTACATCCCACATGCCATGTAGCAGAGCCAAGAAAATATAAACAAAAACAAACAAAAGCGAGGCAGAAAGAGGGTCCAAAGACAGAAAGTGAGCATGCTAAGTCACTTCACACTCTGCGACCCTGTAGACTGAAGGCTCCTCTGTGCATGGAATTCTCCTGGCAGGAATACTGGAGTGGGCTGCCATGCCCTTCACCAGGGGACCTTCCCGGCCCAGGGTCAATGGCGCATCTCTTCCTGTCTGTCTCCTGCATGGGCAGGTGAGGTCTTCACCACTAGCGCCACCAGGGGAGCCCCCACAAAGCAGGAGGAAGCAACGCGACTGCAGAGCCACAGGCCAGAATGAAGCGGCCGCGGGTCAAGAAATGCCAGCGGCCAGCAGCCACCAGAAGCTGCAAGACGCGAGAAATGAATTCTCTGGAGCCTTGAAAGGCAGTGCAATCCTGCCGACACCTTGATTTGGCCCAGGGATGCTGACTGCAAACTCCCAGCCTCCAGAACAAGAGAATAAATTTCTGCTGTAATCCACCAAGTTTGTTGTCATTTGTCACAGCAGTTAGGAAACTAATTTAATATATAAGAGAAAGTGAAAAATAAGACTGTCTGAAAAAAAAAAGAAAAAAAAAGGACAGTCTGTATTCATAGACAACATATTTGTTTACATAAAAAAATGCACAAGAGTTCTACCAAAAACTCCCAAATCTCTAGAATTAACAGTGAGCTCAGCAAAGTCATGAGACTCAAGGTTGACATAAAACATGTCAATTGTTTTTATAGACACTAGCAATGTACAGTTAGAAGCCAATATTTGATACAACATATCCTTTATAATCGTTGTTCAGTTGCTAAGGTGTGCCAGACTCTTTGGGGCTCTATGGGCTGCAGCACGCCAGGCTCCACTGTCCTTCACTGTCTCCCGGACTTTACTCAAACTCGTGTCCATTGAGTCACTGATGTTATTTAACCATCTCATGTTCTGCCACCCTCTTCTCCTCTTGCCCTCAATCTTTCCCGGCATCAGACTGTTTTCCAGTGAATCGGCTCTTCACATCAGGGGGCCAAAGTATTGGAGCTTCAGCCTCAGCATCAGTCCTTCCAATGAATCTTCAGGGTTGATTTCCTTTAGTTCTAACTAGTTTGATCTCTTTGCTGTCCAAGGAACTCTCAAGAGTCTTCTCCACATCACAATTTGAAAGTATCATTTCTTTGGCACTCAGCCTTCTTTATGGTCCAACCTTTTATAGTAACTCCCCCCAGAATGAAATATTCAGGTATAAACTTACAAAAAATGTGTATATTATCTTTATGCTAAAAATTAAAAATGCTGATGAAAGAAATCAGGAAGAACTAATAAAGTAAATTGGCAATGCCAACAAAGTACATTTGCCAGTTCTCCCCAAAGTGATCCATAGATTTTATATAATTCCAGTAAAAATCATAGCAAACTTTTTTTGTTGATAGAATAAAGCAAATTCAAAAATTTATATGGAAAAGCAAAGAAACTAGAATGACTAAAACAATTGCAAAAGAAAAATAAAGCTAAAGGAATTATTCTGTTTGATTTTAAGACTGACTATAAAGTTACAATATTCAAGATAGCATGGCTTTGTCCAGAGATAGACACATGGGCCAACAGGACAAAAGGGAAACAGAGAGAGCCAAGAATAAATCTGTGCAAATGTGTGTGAGTGATTTTGATAAAGATGCAAAAGGGATTCAATGCAGGTAAGATAGTCCTTTCAACAAATGATGTGAAAACAACTGGATAGCAACAGTCAAAAGATAAATAAATCTTGACCTAAACCTCACACCTTATACACAAATTGGTTCAAAAGGAATCACAGATCTAAATGTAAAACACAGAATTCTAAAACTTCTAGAAAAAGATATGGGGAGAAAACCTTCAAGACCTGCAGCTAAGCAATTACCCTTTTTTTTAAATTATTTTTTTATGGAAGGATAATTGGTTTATAGGATTTTGTTGTTTTCTGTCAAACCTCAACATGAATCAGCCATAGGTATACATATACCCTTAATAGCTCCTCCCTTAAAGGAAGCTTCTTAAAAAATTTTAATTTTCAAGTTAACAAAATGTTTATTTCTTTCTTTCGTTTTGGCTACGTTGTGCCTTCACTGGCTTTTCTCTAGTCGTGGCGCATGGGCTTCTCACTCAAGTGGCTTCTCTTGTTGGGGAGCACGGGCTCCAGCGTGCCTACAGTTGTGGCATGTGGGCTCCGCGGTTGCAGCTCCCAGGCTCTAGAGCACAGACTCAGTAGTTATGGTGCATGGGCTTAGCTGCTCCATGGCACGTGGGCTCTTCCTGGACAGGAATTAGACCCATGTCTCCTGTACTGGCAGGCTGATTCCTCACCACTCAGCCACCAGGGAAGCCCTAAGCAAATACTCTTAGATAAGACACAAAAAGCACAATCTATAGAAAAATTGATAAACTCTGTCAAAATAAAAAAATTGCAAAACACTTTAAGAGAATTAAAAGACATGCCACCAATTGGGAAAAATATTTGCAAATCACACATCCAAGAAAGAACTTGTATCCAGAACTGATAAAGAACTCACAAAACTAAAAAACAGGAAAAATTATCTGATTTTAAAATGGGCAAAAGATTTGAACAGACTTCATGAAAGAGGACACACAGATGACAAAAAGGCTCATTAAAGGATTTTCAACATCATTAGGAAATGCAAATTAAAACCAGATGAGATATTCCTACACCCCTATTGGAATGGCCAAAAAAAAAAAAATAATACTGACAATAACAAGTGTTGGTGAAGATACTGAGCAACTGGATCTACATTAGGAATGTAATGTTTCTTACAAAATTAAATGTACACTTACGTGTGACTCAGTAAATCCACTCCTAACCATTGACCCTAGAACAGTGGTTCTCAACTGTGGATGAATTTTGTCCCCAAGAGACATTTGGCAATAACCGAAGACTGGAATCTATTAATAGTAATTAGATGCCAGGGACACGGTTAAACACTCTACAAATTACAGGACAGCACCCACAACAAAGAGGTACTGACCCAAAATGTCAGTATTGCTGAGACTGAGAAATTGACTCTAGAGAATACTTGTTTATGTAATATAATTTATGTAATACTTGTTTATGTAATATAATTTATGTAATACTTGTTTATGTAATATACTAACATATATAAATATATATATATAATCTCTACTCATAATCATCAAAACCTGAGAACAATTCAATCATTCCCTGGGTGAATGATTAAACAAACTGTGGTATATCCACAATGAAAAGGCATAGCTGTAGAGGCATGGAATGACTTAGCTGAAACTCAAATACAGAGTGAAGGAAGTCAGTATCAAAGGTTACATGTCGTACAATTCCATTTCTATAACATCCTCACAGTGACACAACTACAGGGCTGGACAATAGAGTATTGCTTGCCAGGGTTTATCAGAAGAGGAAGAGAATGATTATAAAGCCATATCAAAAAGGGTTATTTTAGGATGGTTAAATTGCTCTATCCAGGTTGCGACAGTGCTTATATGATTCTATGTTGTTATTGTTCAGCTGCTAAGTTATGTCCTACTCTTTGTGACCCTATGGACTGTAGCCTGCCAGGCTCCTCTGTCTTCCACTATCTCCTGGAGTTTGCTCAAATTCATGTCCATTGAACCACTGATGCTATCTAAACATCTCATCCTCTGCCACCCGTTTTTCTTCTGCCTTTAATCTTTCCCAGCATCATGGTCTTTTCCATTGAGTCAGCTCTTCATATCAGGTGGCCAAAGTATTGGAGCTTCAGTAACAGTCCTTCCAATGAATACTCAGGGTTGCTTTCCTAATTTAGGATTGACTGGTTTGATCTTGCAGTCTAAGGGACTCTCAAGAGTCTTATCTAGGACCACAGTTTAAATTCACCGAGTTACATACACCTAAACAAGACCATTTTGCTGTATAATAATTTAAATATATCATCTTTTATGCATATACCACCTCCTCTTTGTTCTGGCAGACTCCAAGCTGAAAGGCTATATTCTGTAAGTGTTTCCTGTATCAAAATTTCATCCAAGGCCCCTTCCCTGATTTCCTCCCAGTGAAAGTTACCCTTTCCCTTCCAGGGTCCTTACAGCAGTGTGTTTTCCCTTATTTCATATTCTGCTGTGGGTGTAATTATTTGCCCATTTGACTTTCTCCCTGATCACAGTGTGATAAGGCAGGTAGGCACTGTGGCTCATGCATCTTGGAATGTCTGCAGCCCTAGCCCAGTATCAGGGTTTAGTGTGTGCATTTGTAGAACTGAGACCCTTGGTTCCCAAGAGCATACACATATTGGGCCAATGACAGAAAGAAGGGAGACTGCCTGCAATTTATGCCAAGTAGGCAGCCTGTATCCATGGCCTGAGATGCATAATAAGCAAAGAAATGAGGCAAAAGGACTAAGTTGGACTTCCAGTGTCAGAGAAGATGAACAAAGCTTATTAATTCATGGTAATACCAGCATGATTTCAGAACACTTTCCCCCAGCAACAACCTAGTTATCTCAATGTGATGTAGTGCTCTGCCTTCTGCCTCAGACTTTAGCCACTTGGGATCTGCATTCTGCCTTGTAAAATTGATGGGCAGTGGCACCGTCTCTCAGTTTAAGGAATTTCTGCCAGCCTTAGCAAAAAATATTAGCATTGCAATTTCTAAGGGCATTCTTTTACCATAGAAAAGTGATTAAAAATTGGACCAGACTGGAACAATGCCCAGCTTGAGTTCGTATAGTTCACCTGCCCTGTCTCCTCCATGCCATCTGCTCCGGTGTAAGCTCATCAGCTTCCACAGATGAGGGAGTCTTATTTATATTACACTGGAAAAAGGCTGGAGGGGGGTAATCAACATTAATGTCTTTTCCTTGAGCACCCAAGGAAGTTCTTCAGATCAATGTCTCTTTTCCTTCTAAGCTGCCTGAAGATGTTAATTTTTTTTTAAAAGAAGATCCAATCTGCCAGATGTTTCTTGTGTCTTAAAAGCCTCTCTTCTTGAAAAAGGTGACAGACAGTGGCAGCTGGATCACTCTGGTGGAGCTGGTGCTCTAGGAGAGAAGAGGTAAGGATGAAGGTGATCTTTTCTTTCTGAGTCTTTGCACACTGAGGAGCCGAGACGCCTCTCTGTCCACTGCCACCTTGGGCAGAGGACCTAGTTTAGAAAAGTGATGATGTCATGGCGGATCAAGGGCAGAGGGTGCAGTTGGAGACAGGGATGGACAGCCAGCCAGACCCAAAGCGTGTTCTGTTTTCTGCCTCATTCGGAGACACAAGAGACTTGGGTTCAAACCCTGGGTGGGGAACCCTGGAGGAGGAAATGGCAACCCACCCCAGTATTCCTATCTGGAAAGTTTCATGGACAGAGGAGCCTAGCAGGCTACGGTCCACGGGGTCACAAAGAGTTGGACACGACTGAGCATACATGCACGGAGAAGCCTAGACATAGCTCTGTCTTTGCCTTTGAAGATGCTGCGAAGTGAAAAGTCCAGAAAATTCATCCACAGGAAACAGAAACTCAGCAAGGAAACTCAAAAAAGGAGACAGAATGGAAAGCTCTAGAGAAGGTAGCCCTGAGATATCTTTTTTTTTTTTTCCCCCAGCACACTGCATGTGCATGGACAAAGGGGATACTGGAGTTCTGCTGCCTCTCAACCCTAAGACTGGTGCTTGGGGAGTCTTCTGTCTGGCTGCAGAATCCAAGCTCTTCTGTGATTGCCAAACTCTGGCAAAGCCACTCTCGACTCCTTTGTGGCATCGCAGTGCACTAACCATAACATGTCCAGGGGAAGTGGGAAAATTCAGAAACCACAGCTTTGCAGGTAGAGATGAAGCTATTCCCTCTGGGGCTCCTTACACACCTTCACACAGACTGACTCAGAATCATACCCTGCAGCCCTCCATCCTGGAGGGTAGCCTTTGGCGGCAAACCTTCGTGTGTGCATGCTCAGTCATGTCCGACTCTTTGCAACCCTATGGACTGTAGCCCACAGGATCCTCTGTCCATCGGGATCCTCCAGGCATGAAAACTAGAGTGGGTTGCCATGTCCTCCTCCGGCGGACCATCCCGACCCAGGGATCAAGCCTGCGTCTCTTAGGCTCTGCATTGGCAGGCGGGTTCTTTACCTATACTTTCAGTGGATACCAAATCCACAGATGCTCAAGTCGCTTATATAAAATTGCACAGTATTTCATAAAACCTACATATATTCTCCGCTACAGTTTAAATCGTCTCTAGATGACTTATAATACCTGCTGCTGCTAAGTCGCTTCAGTCGTGTCCGACTCTGTGCGACCCCATAGACGGCAGCCCACCAGGCTCCTCTGTCCCTGGGATTCTCCAGACAAGAACACTGGAGTGGGTTGCCATTTCCTTCTCCAATGCATGAAAGTTTAAAGTGAAAAGGAAGTCGCTCAGTCATGTCTGACTCTTAGTGACCTCATGGACTGCAGCCCACCAGGCTCCTCCGTCCATGGGAGTTTCCAGGCAAGAGTACTGGAGTGGGTTGCAGTGCCTTCTCCGAGATGACTTATAATACCTAATACAAGGCAAATGCTATGTAGATAGTTGTAAATACAATGTAAATGCTGTAAATAGTTGCCAGTGTGCAGCAAATCGAAGTTTTACTTTTTGGAACTTCCTGGAATTTGTTTTCAAATATTTTTGATCTGCAGTGGGTTGAATCCTTGGATGTGGAATCTGTGGGTATGGAGGGATGACTACTTTATGTAGACAGTTTGGCAACTTGTGGAAGAGCTTTCAGCCAGGTCCTTCCTTCTGATTTATTTTAACCCAGAACTGATCCCAACTTCCTCCCATTCCTGTTCCTCACCTGTTTTGGCTTTGCAACCATCACCACCATCCATCTCTAGAATTTTTTTCATCTTGCAGAACTGAAATTCTGTACCCGTTAAATAATAACTCCTCACTCTCCATTTTCCATGGTCCTTGGAAAGGGACTATTCTATTATCTGTCTCAATGAATTTAACTACTCTAGGTACCTCATATAAATGGATTCACACAGTATGTGTTCTTTTGTGTCCGACTTTTTCATTAGCATAATAATGTATATAGTTGGGGTTCCTCCATGTTGTAGCCTGTGTCAGAATTTCCTTCCCTTTTTAAGGCTGAATAACATTCTATTGCACATATACACCACATTTTTTACTTATCCATTCATCCATCCATGGACACTGGGGTTGCTTCCACATTTTAGTTGCTATAATTAGTGCTGCTATGAACATGGGTGTGCTAATACCCATTCAAGCCACAATTTTCAACTCTTTGCCCAAAAGTGAAATTTCTGGATCATATGGTAAGTCTATGCTTAATATGTTGCCAGCCTTTTCTGTTCAAGAATACTGGAGTAGTCATCCCCTTTCTCCAGGGGCTCTTCCCAACCCAGGTCTCCTGCACTGCAGGCAGATTCTTTACCAGTGAGTCAACTGGTCCTGAGGTCTGTTTTCAGTTTTCCTATGGTTGTTTTTGTACATCATGTCCATTATTTTCACTGAACTTAGCATTAAGGATAGGAATAAGAATTTTCCCTTCTTCATCTTCCTGGAAGCAGGGGTCTGCATTTTTGTATACATCGTGCAACTGGGTTTTGTTTTTCACTCTGTCTGAAAGCCTTTCACTTTTAATAGTAGGTTTATCTCATTTATATAATCGGTCTTAACCCTAACATTTAATGTTATATTTTCTGTGAAAGTACTTCCAAAATATTATATACTAATCAAACAATTACCGATAGATTGTTCCTAGCTGCCCTTCCCATCAGACAAAAGTTTCAAGAACACATCCAGTTGTCTAATCCCCATCTTGTTCTTTCCACAGTCCTAGAAGAGATTACAGAGAAGGCAATGGCACCCCACTCCAGCACTCTTGCCTGAAAAATCCCATGAACGGAGAAGCCTGGTGGGCAGAAGTCCATGGGGTCGCGAAGAGTCGGACACGGCTGAGCGACTTCACTTTCACTTTTCACATTCATGCACTGGAGAAGGAAATGGCAACCCACTCCAGTGTTCTTGCCTGGAGAATCCCAGGGATGGGGGAGCCTGGTGGGCTGCTGTCTATGGGGTTGCACAGAGTCGGACACAACTGAAGCGACTTAGCAGCCTAAGAGATTAAGATGGAAAGATTTTCCCCAAAGGGAAAACATTCCACCGGGAGACACCTGAGTAGTAGCAGTCAGGCGACTGGTACCTTCATGCTGGCCGTTTTCCTGGCACTTATTCCACAAGTAAGTTTCGCCCTGCTTTCTCCCTCTCTCCTCCCCCTCCTTACTTCTTGAGAGCTGACTGTGTGCCAAGCATCTTGCCGAGTCCTAGGAGCGGAAGGGAGTCGAGCTAACTAATCTTTTTCTTTTTTCCTCTCTCAAACTTGATGACCACGCCGTGAGTGTGTGCTTCAGTAGACTTTTGAATGTAAAGTTAACCCAAGAGAGACCAGCTACAATTTTAGTAGGACCTCCCAAGTGGCTCAGTGGTAAAGAATCTGCCTGCCAGTGCAGGAGACACAAGAGACCCAGCTTCAATCCCTAGGTCGGAAAGATCCCCTGGAGGAGGAAATAGCAACCCGCTTCGGTGTTCTGGCCTTGAGAATCCCATGGAGAAAGGAGCGTAGCAGGCTACAGTCCATGGGATCTCAAAGAATCAGACATGACTGAGTGACTGAGCATACAACATTTAGTAAGGGAAAGAGGAAGAGTCGTGCAGGTCAAGGGAGCAGAAATCTTCAAGTCTCATAACATTTCCCGTTTTCAGTCAGAGCACAGGTATCTTCGGTTGCCGGCAAGGAAGCTACCTGAGTATGAGAGCCAGCTCTGCCCCTTCATCAGCTCTATCCATCATGAGCCCCCATATAACCTGAATACAAATGTTCCCTTCGCTGTGTGCTGGGAAAGCCACTTGAAAATCCTGTTAATGTCTAGTAGCCTCAACTCAGGGCTTCCCAGGTGGCTCAGTGGTAAAGAATCCACCCGTCAATGCGGGAGACATGGGTTTGGTCCCTGGGTTGGGAAGATCCCTTGGAGAAGGAAATGGCAACTCATTTCAGTATTCTTGCCTGGAAAATCCCATAGACAGAGGAGCCTGGCAGGCTACAGTCCATGGGGTCTCAAAAGAGTCAGACTCGATTTAGTTACTAAACAACAACAAGCCTGGACTCACAGCCCTGAAATTCCCTGATGAAATTTCTCTGTATTCTGGGTAAGTCACTCAAGAGAATTCTCCTGCACACTTCAGCATCTTGATCTCTTTATTTAAATGGCAAAATGACAACTCTGGGGCCAGGCCCTGTTTTCTCCTCCCACTAATTTTAGTTCCCTAGGGCCAAATTTTGCTTTCATTTTCCTACAGATGGCTTTCAGCAGATTTGTCTAGTTTTCTTGTCTCCAATGATTTCCTCTCCCTCTTTCCCGTCTTCTGGAAAAGTCTGAAATGAAAGCTGTCCCCTAGAGCTGTGCACAGAGGCTGTGGAGGGCAGAGTGCTCGGGTAGGAGCTCCCTCCGCATGGCTCGGGCCAGCTGGCGGAAGCGGGGACACCCCGACAATGATGCTCTCTGCACTCGGGGAAGTGCACTGCCGTTCCGAACATGGCTTTTCTGCTCTCCAGCTGGCTTTCCACTTAGATAATGATTTAGATGCTGGACAAAAGAGCATCAAGGGCAGAGCAGGTGTAATGTTCCACCTATCGCCCCATTTATCTATGCAGTCATATGGTCCTTTTAGGTAATCAGGCACGTGTGCAGTTTTCACATGACAGCGTTTGAACCCAGAAAGCCGTCAGTCCGTTTCCCCTGACAGGGGAGCTTTGTGGAGGAGGTGGATGATGGCTTCTGCGACATTCCCTCTCAGAGACACCTGACTCTGACATTAACCTTCCGAACCAAAGGAAGGAATGCTGAATGCTGGGGTTTCAGGATTGCTGGAGCACGCCGGGTGGCTCAGTGGTAAAGAATCTGCCTGCCCTCTGGGTCAGGAAGAGCCCCTGGGGAAGGAAATGGCAACCCCCTGCAGTACTCTTGCCTGGGAAGCCCTATGGACAGAGGAGCCTGGCGGGCTATAGTCCATGGGGTCGCGGAGAGTCGGACACGACTGAGTGGGCACAAAGAGCACATGGGGGAAAGGTGCACGGCCAACAAGGATAGAAGCTTCTGGCGACCTCTCCCCCGAAGTGGCAGCCGGCTGGGTCCCCTATTGCAGCAGCCAGCTCTCAAGACACACCTCGGTGCACCTGAAGCACTCTATAAATGGAAAATACAGAGCACAGCTTCTCACACTGACCCCACCAGCAAGCACAGTGGAACCCACACAGCTGGTTAAATTTAATTTCCTGCAGAAACTTAACACAAATGCCACCTCCTCTGGCAAGTCTTCTCTAACCTATGCTGTGTTGGGCACCCCAGCTGAATGCTTTGTTGACACCCCCAGTTTCCTCCCTTGTACCATGCAACCCACTACAGTGTGCTTGCCTATTGAGGAGTCTCATCTAATAGTCAGGGAGCTGAGGGTGAGGGCCAGGTCTTATTGATTATAGCACCCCCAGGACCTAGCACAGTGCCTAGCACGTAATAGCCACTCATAGATGTTTCTGAAGAGGGGTTGTGGCAGGTATGTGCAGGCAGCCAACAAAATAACCCTTCTGTTGACCTATCAGGGAGCCTGCAATTCTACTGGACATTTATTTCCTTGAGTTAAAAAGTTAACCCTAGGCACTGAAGATTTATTCTAAAATTAAAATTTCACGAGGAGAGATAAATGCACCTGAGATTTGGGGGCACTGGTTTGAGATGCCCTGCAGAGCCTTGGCATGAACTTGACCTTGTGGGGAGAGAACTAGGAAAGAAGGGAAGGAGGCAGTCTAGGGCCTTCACGGCATCAAGGTACAGGAATGAAGGAAGATCATTTACGGCTGGAACACCACTTCTGAAAGTTGATTTCTATGTCACCTGTAGCTCTTTTCCCTTATTAAATATATATTTAGAAGCCTGAAATACATTCTTCAAACAAGCCAGGTACTAGAAAACCACCACTTGGCCCACGATGAGTCTTCAATGAACATGGCGGAACAGCTGCCTTAGAAGATTCTCAGCCACACGCCTGCTTCTTTCTGCATGGCTCCGACTTGAAAGGAGCAGAGGAGGCGGCAGGAAAGCATTAGAGAAAAGGATGGGGCTTCACCGCTGCAGACCCCACCGCCCTTAATGGTCTTGGCTCACGGGGTCTGCAGCAGGGACTGACCCTCTTCATGCTGGACTGGGCCTGGAAAACGGAGTCAAGCCCCAGATAGGAACTCTCCTTTCTGTGTGGGAGGCCTGAGCCCTTGACTGGCCCCAGACGCTTAGGCGGGGGCTGCGGGCATGCGTGGTGCACACACAGGATGTTTGCTCTTGTTTCCTGCCCTGGGGCCCAGGACACTTTCAAAGGCAAGGGGCCACGCCGGGGTCCTTGGGTAGGAAAAGGGCCACTGACAGAACGGAGGACGTCCCATCTTTCCCGTGCACTCAGAGGGAGGCGCTGGCCATCACCTCTGGCTGCTGGGTTTGGTGCTTAGACCAGCTGCCACCTACACGTGTTGAGAAAAGGAAGAAAGAGCAGTTAGAATGAAGGAAAGAGGGAAAAACCCCACCTCGCCCACTCGACAGGCTCCAACTGCCGCTGCCAGCCGCCTGTGAGCCGGGGACGGTCCCCTGCAAAGCCCCTGCCTGACGCTCTGCAGGAGTGGGGGCCTCCTCCACAGCACAGAGGCAGACAGGAGGCCCCTGGAAGGGCAGTGAGCCAGTCCCCGACCCGGACGCTGCCCCCTCGGCCTAGCCACATGGCGGGAACGGGCCAGCTGAGGTGAGCTGTGGGAGAAGCCAAGCAGCAAGAGTCACCGTGATGATGACAGTCAGAGGAACACAAGATAACCAGCTTGCCGGGGTGTTTCTAAGCCTTTGAGGGGAGGCGAATCAGTGGAGCGGTCATGGGGAAAACTCCCTTTCTCCTCAAGGCTCTGCCAGCCCCGTGCTAAGGTACAGGCATCATTTTTCTGTTGAAAACTCAATAGTTTCAACAATCTTGGCCTGTTAGCATTCCACCACGTGGGGAAAAAAGGCCCATTTCCAGGAAGAAGTTGTATTTTGTAAACTTGGGAAATGGAAGGGTCAGGCCATGTCACTCACTACGGGACTTCAAATTTCAAGAAAGACTTGTGTGTCTGAGTTCCTAGAACATCATGAGACAGAGAAACGGCCCCACTGGGCCAGACCACAGTGGTGAGGGGAGGAGAGGGGGGAGGGCTCGGCCTTCACCCCTCCATGTCTGTCTGGGATTGCCGGTGCCTTCGGGGGCAGCGTGAACTGATGAAAATGCTCAGAAAGCTCGCGTGCCTGTCAGTGGAGCCTTCCCTGGGAATCAGCTCTGCGGGTTTTCTTGGCCTGGGCCTCAGCACCCCGAAACCACGCCCTCCACTCTGATGGGCCCCTGCACATGCCGGCTGGGCAGACAGCAGATGCTCAAACTGCTCCCCTTGTGTCCTCAGGTCTGGTATCATCAGCCTTGCCACAGATGGGGTGTCCATCTGCCAATCAAATGGAGACTGGCCGGAGCATCACTGCTGGTGTTACAGCCACACCAGAGGTCTGCAGTTTGTGGAGCAGAGAGTCAAGATGGCTCTATTCACTCCTGAGCAGGCAGCTTGGCTCTTGTTACCATTTTCTATAGTCTATGGGGTATGAAGGGGCTTCCCAAATGGCGCTAGTGGTAAAGAACCTGCCTGCCAGCACAGGAGACAGAGAAGATGAGCGTTCAATTCCTGGTTCTGGAAGATCCCCTGGAGGAGGACACAGCAGCCCAATCTCATATTCTTGCCTGGAGAATCCCATGGACTGAAGAACCTGGCAGGCTAGGGTCCATGGGGTCACGAAGAGTCGGACACGACTGAAGTGACTTAGCATGCACGCACGTGTGGTATGATATCAAAAAGCCCATCTTGAACTTTATACAGTGCTTCTGGCCAGAGCCCAGAGGCAGAGAGGCTGAGGCAGGACTGCACTGGGGGCTGCAGTGTGGGGAATATTCCAGGTACTCGCTCAGCAGCCCTGGAGTGGGGAGGTCTGGCTCTGAAACAACCCTTCGGTTATAACAGGTCAAGGAGAAGCTCCTTCAGCTAGCTCTTGTGCCCTGGCCCAGGGGGAGCAGCACAAATCAGGAAGGGCCACTTTCCCCAGAACATCCTACTTGCTTTTCCAAAGGGAGGCAGGGAGAGCCAGCGGGTGACCATCTCTTGATGTTTTCGTCCCATTGAGGGTCCTTGCTGGGCTGCTGTCTCATACCCAAACTGGAAACAGCTGCTGCCAGGTGTGGAAGTAAGTCCCCAGGGAATAGACTAAGGCACTGTGATAATTTATATTTGATTTAGAAAATGATGGTCCAAATGCAGACTGATACCAAGGAGCCTGTCTTATGGCCAGTTTCCATCACTGAAAAGAGGAAGCAGTTTAAAAAAAATCTTTATTTTGGCTGTGCTGGGTCTTAACTGCAGCATGCAGGATCTTTTAGCTGTGGCACATGGGATCTAATTCCCCGACCAGGGATCAAACCCAGCTCCACTCTGCTGGGAGCATGGAGTCTTAGCCAGTGGACCATCAGGGAAGTCCCCCCAATTTTTAAGAGGAGACCATCCTGGAGGTAGGGGGGTGAAGGGACCAGCTGGATCAAACACTGAGAGCAAAGTCTGATAGGCAACATAGAGCCATTTGATGAGAAAGGAATTTTGGACCTGATTCAAAAACACGCTCATCCAATGCCTGGATTCACCTGGGACAGTCGGGGTTTATGTTCAGTCATCCAAGCTTAATGTTTACCAGTGCCCCCTTTCACTCTCAAAAAGAGTCCAGGTTGAAATGGCAAGTTCTGTGATCTCCCTGTTTCAAAGGATAGAGGAAGTTAGGGCTGGAAACTGATCCAGAGAGGGACACGAAGGCTCATTTGGCTGACCCTGAAGGAGGGAGGCAAATAGTTGAGAGCCAGCGCCATTCATTCTCAAGTATGTTTAGAATTGCAAGCTTGTCGACAATGTCCAGGCACAGATTTTCAGAATCTGTGGTTGCTGGATGGGTCTTTGAAATAATCTCATTCAATCTCTTTTATCAGAAGAGGATACTGGGCTGAAAGAGGTCAAAATGACCTGCCAAGGTCACATGCTGGAGCCTGGTAGAGTGGAGACCAGTCTTGCCCTCAATGGACCAGGCCCTGCTGTTCTATTCTGAGACAGAGAAAAGGGTTAACTCTGAAAGATGCTGCCAAGGGAACAGATGCACTGGCTCTGGCTTGGCAACCCCCGGACAGAGCTGTGAATGGTCCATGGCCCGAGGCTGAGGGGGTAGGACAGAGACCAGAGACGGGAGGAGGGTTCAGCTGCTGCGTGAGGTCCGGCACAGGGCTGCGGCAGCTCAGGCGTGGGGCTGCGGCTCACGTGCAATCTGGAGCCGCAGGGCAGTGGGGAGTGGGGCAGAGGTGAGGAACAGATGAGCTCTCCAGGGTGGTGACAGCAAGTAGAACTAGGAATGAAAGAAGAGGGACTTCCCTGGTGGTCTAGTGGCTGCCTCTGAGCTTCTAATGGTCAGATGATGTGGGTTCAATCCCTGGTCGCAGAACTAACATCCCACATGCCAGGGGCAACTAAGCTCCACAAGAGAAGCCAGCATGCCACAGTGGAGCTCCAGTGAGGCCAAGACGAAAACAATGAAAAAGAATGAGTGAAGAAACAGGCCAATGTGGGGACTGAAAGTGAATGGGGTCATTTATGGAGTCTAAATCTTTTCTGTGGTTCAAATCGTAGTGAAATCTGCTAATGACAGCTGTCCTATCCTTGGCATCTCTTTCCCAGCCCCTTAATAGGGCCACAGTGGTGGGAAAAACCAAGTCATCAATAGCCTTGACCTCTACTTGGCATCTGGAGGAGAAAATGGCATCCCACTTCAGTATTCTTGCCTGGGAAATGCCATGGACAGAGGAGCCTGATGGGCTACAGTGCATGGGGTCTCAAAGAGCCAGACACAACTGAGCGTGCACACAGCTGGGGAGACTGAGTCCTGGAGGAGCCAGCTTCTTCCTGCCTCAGAGTATTCTCAGAAAACGGGCTGTGACTGACAGTAAGCCGAGAGAGGGGTCCCACGCAGCTGCCACAGCACGGCACCCGCGGTGTCATCAGTCTTACCTCCTTGTGTGGCTCTGCCGTGGCCAAGGTGGCAGGTTTTCTGTGAATCTGCTCATCTGGGCAGAGGCCCCAGCAAGACGCTCAGACTGAGGGGCCGACGCACTGGCTCTGTGGCCCCAAGTCTACTGCCCAGCAACGAGCAGAGGACCACGGCTTCTCCCTGTCCTGCTCTCCTTGGTCGTCACACAAAGGCTCTGGTTTCTGCCGTCGCCAAAGCCTCCCTCTCTGGCCAGGGGTATCGGACATGGGCTCAACTGCTATGTGTTCATCTTTTGCATCTTCCCTGCAGTCTGTTTCTAGAGCAGCCTCACAGATCATGAAATATCTACCCTTAGGTCTCAAGTGGGGGCTTCCCAGGTGGCGCAGGGGTAAAGAATCAGCCTGCCAATGCAGGAGATGCAAGAGATGTGAATGTAACCCCTGGATGGGTCTGGAAGATTACCCTTGGAGTAGGAAATGGTAACCGACTCTAGTATTCATGTCTAGAGAATCCCATGGACAGAGAAGCCAGCCAGGCTACAGTCCATGGGGTCACAAAGAGTCAGACACAACTGAAGCAACTGAGCACGCACACACAAGTCTCAAAGTATCCGGAATGGTGTAAGGACGTCACAGTACACATGCACATATAACTTTTGAAAAACGTCAGAGTCAGTCTCCATCTGCATTTTTTTTGCCTGCAACATCTTTCACCCAATGAGGTGGGGTTAAATATAAAGCTGGCTGCAGAGAATATAGGAAGTGAACAGCTCGCCCAAGTAAACTGAAACTGGACTGCAGGCTGGCTGTAGTCAGGGTGATCTACTGTCACCCTGAGCATGTTCTCCCACAGAGCCATCTACAAAAATCCTGCACACCACTGTCACGCCCACATGATGCTCTGATATGTGACATTAAAAAACCTCAATCTCCTGAAAAAAAAATCATAAAACAGTTTCAGTATATATGAACTGAGCATTCATTTTTGTCGAGTGAAATTTCTTTGATGATGCCGGTTCAAATAACTACAGATATTGAGAAAACAGCCACAGACATCATCCTCGGTTGCAACAGCCACACAGTCTGCAGAGACCAATGGGAAAGACATGAAATATTCAGTGTCACTGGAGATTATTCCAGGACACCTCGGGCTATCTGAACCCTCTTCCACTCCCAAATGCTAGTTTTTTTAAAATTAATTTGTATTGGAGTATAGTTGAATTATAACGTGTTAGCTTCAGGTGTACAGCACAATGAATCAGTAGTTTTGATACATATGCACATAGTCACCCTATTTTAGATTCTTTTCCTATATAGGTCATTACAGAGTATGCAATTGTTAGTTTCTAGGCAAATGTTCCCAAGGAGACAGCCTGGGGCATTATGTGCATGGCAGTGGGGGCAGGGTGAGAAAGTAAAAGGAAGGGACTTTCCTGGCAGTCCAGTGGTTAAGACTTCACTTTCCAAAACAGGGTGTGCCAGTTTGATCCCTGGTCAAGTAGCTAAGTAAGATCCCACATGCCTTGTGGTCAAAACACCAAAACAGTAAAACAGAAGCAATATTGTAACAAATTCAATAAAGACTTAAACAATGGTCCAGATGAAAAAATAAGTCTTTAAAGAAAAAGAAAAACTGAGAGAAGGAAGAGGCTTTGAGTGGCATCTCTCTATATATTCTCTATGGATGTGAAGACAGTGGCCACAGCATCCCAGTCATGCAGGCCTCAGGGAATGTGAGATGCAAGCCTGGTCTGGTCTCTCCGGGCTCCATGCTCTGACCTCTCCATCCCATGCTGCCTCTGAGATGCCCAGGTTACCTCCATGCAGGGATCAGCAGCAGGATCAAGCGGCACACAGTAGGTTCAGCCCACAGAGGTATGGAGAGGGGAACACAGGGCAAGATCAACATGAGGAGGAGAATAAGAAAGAAACAGGAAGGAGGAGATGGTGGGAGAAAACGCTGGACCAAACAAAAAGAAAGAACCCAAGGTGCTACAGCCCGGTCACCTGGAAGGTGGCTGGAAGCAACCTAAATGTCCATCAGCAGATGAACGGATAAAGAAGATGTGCTATATATATACAGCAGAATATTACACAGACATAAAAAGGAACAAAACTGGGTCCTTTGTACAGACGTGGATGAACCTAGAGTCTGTCAAACAGAGTAATGTTAACGTCAAAAAGAGAAAGACAAATATCATATTAACATATTAATGCATATTTATGGAATCTAGAAGGGCTTTTCAGGTGGCTCAGTGGGTAAAGAATCCACCTGCAATGCAGGAGACAGAGGAGATATAGGTTTGACCCCTGGGTTAAGAAGATCCCTTGGAGGAGGGCGTGGCAACCCACTCCAGTATTCTTGCCTGGAGAGTCCCACTGACAGAGGAGACTGGTGGGCTACAGTCCACAGGGTCACAAGGAGTCAGACGCAATGGAAGTGACTGAGCACGGCACACATAGCATGGGATCTGGAAAAGGGGTGCAGATGAACTCATTTTCAGGGCAGGAATAGAGACGTGGGTGCAGAGAGTGGGCGTGCGGACACGGAACAGGGGGCTGGGGCAAACTGAGGAGGTAGAACTGACATACACACCCCACCGCGTGTGAAGCAGAGCCTGTGGGAGCCACTGCATAGCACAGGGAACTCAGCCCGGTGCTCCGGGACGACCTCGAGGGGAGGGGCGGGAAGGCCAAAGAGGGAGGGGACATATGTACACATAAAGCTGACTCGCTTTGTTGCACAGCAGACACTAACACAATATCGTAAAGCAATTGTACTCCATTAATAAAATAACATTTAAAACATTTAAATTTTTAAAAAAGAAGTGAGTGTCTGGGACCCAAGAGCTACTCTACGGTCACAGCAATACTGCCTACCCCCGGCAGGGAAGGCGATCCTGGGGGAATGGGCCTCGGTGGGGAGAGCCAAGACCTTGGAGTGGACGACCTCAGAATCCCAAGCAAAGCTCCTGTGCCTCCGTGGGTGCCATTCAAAGTCACCGTATTAGAACCAGGACTCTGGTGGGTCAGTTCTCCTGGGCAAGCCCAAAGTTTGGTATCAGAACTTCTGTTTATAAAATCAACATTACTGAAAGCTTGGAAAAAAAAAAAAAAAGACTGAAAATATCACATCTTAGGCAAATGAGTTGAAAATCCCTTTTAGTGATGCCCTCTATTTTCCACCCATTTCTGAAATCAGAGAACACCTGGCATGGTATTCAGGTAAAGAGATGCAATCCCTGGCGCACGTGTTTTCCTGACAACACAGAACTGCAGTGGCATCACGGAAATGCAGATGCCTCCTGGTCAGCCCAGGGAGAGCTTCCAGGTGAGAACGGCCTTAGCCATGGGTGGAAAAGAGTGTATATCCCTTAGTCATCTGCTGGTGTCCACTGCCTTCTGCCTTCGATGGCCAAGTTTTAATTAAAAGCAGGCAGAGTGTTGGTCAGGCTTTCTCACACATTTGGCTCAACCCAGATGTAGAATCAAAATGTAGATGAGACCACACTTGTTCTCCTTTGTCCATTTGGAAGGAAACAGCGATGGTCACCAAGAAAGGGAAAGTCTTTCTCCCACTCAGTGGGGAGGAAGTGATGACATCAGATGCCCCTTCCTGTGGCTCATATGAACAGTCTCATTCGTGAAGCGTTCCCCACAGTGACGAAAGTGAGGATGTGGCAGATTCAGGATGCATGGAATCCTTTGTCTTAATTAAAAAGTACAGTGAGAGTCATGGAATTTGGCCAAGCCTCATAAATCTGCTCAGAGAATCAAGGCTCTGTCAGATAAGCTTAAGTAGAACCCCCTGAGCCCTCTGGAGAATTGCACGGACCCCCGCTCGTGGCTGACACCCACTTCCCCGTCACTTTGCTGTTCTCTGAGGACAGCGGCCATGCTCATTAACCAGCAATCCTCCTAGCCGCTGATGACAAGTGTATCCCCGAGGAGCACAGAATTCAGAGATGATAAATTTACTCCTGCCTGTAAGAGTGAATCTCTCCTTAGGGCAATAAAAGTGCTGCGAGGCTCTCAGGCAGCAGGGCTTCCTTTCGGGAACATACCTTCTTTAACAAAGCCTGGTCCTCCTGGTCAGGACAGCTCCTTACAGCCAGGCAGAACTGCTCTAAAGTCACTGGAAAGGAAGGAAAAGAAAGAGTGAGTGGCCTCCCTGTGGGCCCCGAGGCTCTCCGTACAGAGAAGCCCATCGTGGTGCTAACCCACAGAGGTGACATGCCGCCGTCTTTCCTTGGTGACACGTACGAGGGGAACAGAGCCCGCCCTGCGGGGCTGGGGGGCAAGGCTAGCACAGCCACTCCACCCTTGTCAGCTGGGATTATCACCAGAGAGCCCGGGCCGTGACCAGCGGCAAAACTCCATCCTGAAACGGTACCAATGAGCTTATTTACAAAACAGAAATAGAGTCACAGATGTAGGAAACAAACTTATAGTTATCGGGGGGAGAAGGGGAGGGGATACGTTGGGAGGCTGGGACTGATGTACACACTGCTGTATGCAAACTAGATGACCGACTGCATAGCAAAGGGTGTGTGTACGTGTGTGTGGGTGTGTGTATGTGTGTGTGTTAGTTGCTCGGTTCTGTCTCACTTTTTTGCGACCCCATGGACTGTAGCCCGCCAGGCTCCTCTGTCCATGGGATTCTCCAGGCAAGAATACTGGAGTGGGTTGCCGTTCCCTTCTCCAGGGAATCTGCCCAACCCAGATATCAAACCTGGGTCTCCTGCATTGCAGGCAGATACTTTACTGTCTGAGCCACCAGGGAAGCCCCAATAATAAATACTAAAAACGAAGCCACCGGGAGGGTCACACGGCCCGTCCTGCCCCCATGACCACACTGCATGTCCGCTCCCTGTGACCACCATCTGGAGGACTCCACCTGCATCTGTAAATCTGGAAGTGCTACGTTTCCTATCTCAAGTCTCCACTGTGATCCCCGTACAATCCCCACCTTCTCTTGGTGTGAATGATGGGACCCCAGCATTGACCCGAGCAAACACCACCAACTCCCCCAAATATTTCAGGTTGAGTTTCCCCAACCATCTTTCTCCAACAAGATGGTGGAGAGAGACCAACAATATTTGCAAAACAATATTCACAATCCATCTTAGCTGGCCACGAACACTCTAGGAATGTCAACCGAGATGGTCGACACAAACGACACTCCCCTTCTCCGCGCTGGTGGCCTTGATCTCACTCACGGCCACTCATGTGAGCACCCTTTTCTATTTCAGTCTAAATAAGCACAAAACCACAACTGCCTCCCATGCACGCTGCTTTGACTGTGTTGTTTCACTCTTGAAAGTGCTCGCATGAGTCCCTGCCACCCTCAGATTACTTAAGTCCACCTCTTTTGACAAGCATTAAAGCTTTAACTGCGGGAACCCAGGTAGACTTCTTTCCAGACGCAAAGCTGTGTTCACTCTACCTGTCATCACTCTTCACTGTCATGCGCTGGGCAGGCTCACCTCCTGCCTGTGAGAGCAGCATAGCTCACTCTTGCCATCCAACTGCTCCACCACCATCCCTCGGGCCTAGCCCATCCTCCGCAGAGCCCACAAAAACTGGTAGAAACATACCAAGCCTCAAGACAGAGGGACAGTCTGATTCCACTGTTCTGACCCCCAGGTGTCTAGATGTCATGTTTAGACATGCAGATATCTTAAAAAGCATTATATCAGCAAAAATGAACTGTCATCAAGAAAGCAAGCATGGTCTGGGAATTTTTCACAATAGTTTTCAATGTCACCTATAAAATACAATTCTCTAGAGCGTTTTCCCCTGACTACAGCCCTCCGCAGTGGTCACTGTGGTTGGCTGTATCCCATGCTGACTATTTCTCCCAAGTTTAAAGTTCAGCTCTCATCTGAGTAAAACGTGCTCGGGTTGTGTCATGGGCTTCTCTGGTTGTGGTATGGGGCCTTCTTGCTGTGGCGGCCTCTCGTGTTGCAGGGCAGGGTTCTAGGGCACAGGCGCGTTGTGACAAACAGCCTTAATTGCCCCTGGCACGTGGAATCCTCCTGGACCAGGGATTGAAACTGTGGCCCCTGCGTTGGCAGACACTTATCCACTGTGCCATCAGGGAAGTCCCAGCTTGGGTTTTAGCCCAAACTTCATTCTTTGCCCGTCCTGCCCGACAGGCCTCAAGTCACAGCCCAGTTTTTGGAGCTTGGAGGAAGTGCATTTGTGGGGACACAGGGCTCCCCAGGGAGGGGAGTAGGAGGGGAGCTCCTCCTTAACTGGCCGGCTCCGTTTCATGAATCGATCACCCCTCACACCTTCAATCCAAACAAGAGCCCATCCTGACGACGACAGGTCAACAGGAGCAGGACTCACCGCGAGTCCTTGGCCGTTCCCTTGCCTTAGAGCCAGTCAGGGCAACACGTGCTCTCGTGCCCAATGCAGGATTCTTGCCAGCCTCCTCCATTCCGGTTTCTACTGAGGCCAACTTGAAAGAGGAAAGAGGGGCAGAGACCGCTGACGGAGTCGGGAGAGGGAGGTCGGGCCTGGGCCCAAGTCATCATCGCAGCGTCGCACAGCGACAGACACACGGGGCTTCCCTCCCCTCTGCTCCACCTGCCTCCACGTTTAAACAGGCAGAAAAACCCAAATGCTCACAAAGAAAGCCGCTCTGGTATCTACTTTCTTCTCCTTCAGGGCTGATTCAAGGAGCTGCCTGCCTCAGGAGGAAGCAAGATGTAGCCAAACCCCACTCAGGGTCACCCTGGGCCTCTTCCTGAAGAGACACTGGAGGTAGCTTTCTTCCCGAGTCCACATCCATCGTTGAGACTGCTCCTAAGTGGCCCCCTGCTGTTCATTTCAGTGGGGCCCACAGAGGCTCCCACCTATCTGAGTAAGTCCAGCCCTCTTTGGTTCAGCCTTTCCACTTTCTGTGACAAAAAGATCAGCCTGCCAATACAGGGAGAACAGTAGATTTTTAGATAACATACCTGTTAGCTGTGAGGCTGTTAGCTTTGAGGCTGGGGGGTGAGGCGAGGGGGCTGCATAGAAAAAAATGACCAAGTGAAGTTAAAAAAAAAAAAAAGGAAAGTGGTAGTTTGGGAGGAAAAAAAATGACAGGCCAGCATGAAACACATATGCTTCTCCCTCTATGGGCTGGTGGATAAATTATGTACAACGGCCAGAACTCTGCAGCCCATTTCTGAAAGACAGGACTCTGAAACACGGTGCGTACCCTACAACTCACACAAATGCCTCTGCCTTGATGCCATCGTTAGGACACGTTTACACAAACAGTGAGGGAAAGCGAGATGAGCCACACACTCAGCGTCTTTGTCCTTTTTGCAATCAGGCTGGTGAGACTGGGCACCATCCTGAAGTTCATCAGCAGGCACAGCTGGCCTGGGACGCTTGGGGCTGAGCCGCTTAGCAATCTTGTCTCATAACTTTCTTTCGAGCTCTCTCTCAGTCCCAGCTGGCTGGCTGATTCAGGCCTGCCTCTGCCTGAGGGCCCTGGGGGGTGAGGGAGTGGGGTCAGGTGCCCCTGGTGTCCGTGCCCGGGCCTCCTGGACAGGGACCCTCGCTGGTTCTGTGGCATAAGGTGGGAGACGGCGGTGGCTGTCTCCTGAGCCGTTGCCTCTCACCCGCGTATGACAACAGTGCCCTCAATTCATCTTACAGAATGACCTGTCGCTCCAGCTTCTGAAGTCCCCCATCCACCTCTTCTTCACAATGTTTAACAGGGAAATGTTGGAAGGAAAAGAGCGAGAGAGTGGTGTAAAGGCTGAGTCTTTGCCAGAAGAACTCCAGCTCTGCGTTCAGAATCAACGCAGGGCGGGAAGAGGGATGTCTAACTTCTTGGTATCGAGAAGGTGTAGCAGTTCCGGCCTCCTGCCCATGGGGATGGGCTGTGAGGGCACGGGGTGGGCCTCTGTGCCAGGCGAAGGCCGTGGCTCCCCGCTCCTCCGCTCTGTCCTTGTCGCTGCCCTGCCGTGCCTGCTCACCTGGCTCACGGGAGCCACCCCAGGCAGCGAGCAGGGCACACAGGCCTGTGTCCCACTCTCCTTCTCTCGGACTGAGAGCAAGACAGGAACTCAGAGGTGCCATTTCTCCAGGCAGACAGGCTCCGGCTCTGTGTACCTAAGTCTCACCAGCTCCTCTGCCTGCGTGCTCCTCCCACGGGCCCTCTGCTTCTCCAGGGCAAAGCACCCCTTCAGGCCCGACGACCACCAATCTCCCTGCAGCTCCGTCTTCTTACTTGCTGGCCACACTCACTGGTTTTGGGCTCTGTTCTCCACCCATCCCCACCCTGGGCCTGTTTCCAATGCAGGATGTCCCCTGGGACCAAGAAAGTCCCCTTCAAGAGAGGCTGGGTCAGAAGGTCCCTCTCCCCCTTACCCCCTCCACTGATGCCCTACTGTCTACCCAGGAAAGGCCAAGCTCTCCAAAGCAGCACCCGACCCTCGCAGCCCACTCTCTCAGGCTCCGTCTCCCAATGCTCTCCCCGGCCTCTCCCCGAAAAGCCTCCCTTCTGGAGGCACAGGGGCCCTGGCACTCCCGGACCAGCCCTTCACTTTATCACCTTCACCTTCGTCTGCACCAGCCTCCTCCCAGAATGCACTGCCACACTCTCAACTCTGGATCCTACCCACACTTCAGGACCCGGCACCGAGGGGCCCTCTGCGGAGTCTCCTGGGAGCCCGGCAGCGTCTGCCCAGCCTGGGACCTCTCCCAGGCTGTTACTTGCTCCAGGGCGCCTTCATGGCCCACGGTAAGTCTTCTTGGCTAACTTACTCTTTCGGTTTTTGTACTTTTACCCTACAGAGCTCAACAGGGAAAGGTTTATGCCTTCTGGATTCCAAGTCCTTTTAGCTGCCCTCTTGGACACAGAATCATATTCACCTATAATTACAGAAATCTGTGGGAATTTGTTTTCCAGGCTGCCTATTAAAAGAGAATTTCTGAGTAATTTTTAGGGGGAAAATCACAATAGATAGGTTTGTCCATCTCTATTTACAATAATGTTACATAAAGTTTCCCCATCAAGGATTCAACAAGCACTTTGATGGCTCAGATTGGGGTCCTGAGTCAGTAAGAGAAGGTAAAACACTGATGAAATACTGATGAAAACCTTGCTTTTAGTTATATTATGATTATTTCCCCATCTAACATTTGATGCTACTTTGAGCATGTATCAAATCTTGTCAAACTACTATAGCTCAAAGGAGTGCCTGCTTTTTTTTCTCCTTCAGCTCTCACGTTTCTGAGTAAAAGCCATCATTTTCCAGGTAATAAATATTATATTTTCTCTGCAAACAAATTCCCATAATTTACAAGCAAAGAGAAAGGGAATTCATGAAGAGGAGACACTGCACTATTTTTCCTCCTGACATTTGGGATCTACCATGGGTTAAAAATGATGGTTTTATCTCTGGTGATTTATCAAACTCCAGATTCCCTAAAAGATGAACAGATGCACTGAAGAAAGAACGCATCACCTTAATGCTTCATTTTGACACTCTGGGTATCTAAAAAGAACGTATTTTGAATCTCTCCCTTCCAGAAACTCAGTCATTCCCATGATTTACACACTGAATTCTTATTTTCCAAACACACTTACGTGAGAACATGCCAGGAGACACACTGAAAGAAAATGGTCACATTTGAAACATACAGATTATTTATAGACAGAAAACTCAAAGAACTGAAAGAAAATCTGGTTGTCAACAGACAGTTGCTTTTTCTATGTTTTCTCTGTAGCTCATTTTGGGTTTTGTGTGGGCGGCTCATGTGAACTCAAAGGTTATTTGCTAAATGTTTGATGAGATTAGGACACACTGTCTTTTAAAACCTAAATGTAAGTTTATGTATATAGCACATATGTTTAACTTTAGAATATGGATAACTTTTTCAACATAGAAAGCCATACCTAGAATTGCTGTTATAAGACAAGATTTCCTACACTTCTATTTTTATTCAGTTTAGAAGGTCTTATTCATATTTCTAGTGCAGTCTCATAATAGTTATGCAGTGGAAATTTTTGGTTTTTTACCTTTTGGGTTAATTTCATCTGCCAGCTTAGGCACTCTGTTTGAAAGTACTTAGGTACCAGGAGCTGGAAAGTCAGTGTGGCCTGCAGCTCAGATCTTTGCAGTTCATCATATAAACTACATCTTTGATCATACAGTGTACAAAGGAGGAAAAAAAAAAAAAACCTTTTTTTTAAAGGCAAATAAACAAGGGCTTATTTATTTATTTACTTATTTGCCTCTTTAGCAATGCTCAGCCATTAGATTCAGGTCCAGCAAGCACTTACAGGCCCCACAAAATGGGCAGATGGTAGCACTCTGCCAGGATTTGAACCCCGCTTTCTGCTGTGTGGCTCTGGGCAACTCAGGTAGCCTCTCTGAGCCTTAGCCGCATGGGTGGATGGTGGTCCCTCTGTCTGCCTTGGTGGGAGACTAATGAGTGCTCGTTAATCTTACAGAAAGTCTGTGAGATAGCAAACAAAAATGAAAAGCACGATTCAGTGACCAACGCATAAGAAGAGTGAAAAACAGCATAAGCCAAGTTTAACCTCAGAAAGTACATGCCCCCCCCAACCACCACCACCACCGGAAGTTTAAGAACGCTAGAATGCCCATTCTTTAGAGTTTATCTGCAGGAAAGAAAGCCCTTGGGGAGTTGGGGGTGGGAGGGCATCTTTCAAAATCTGATGCTAGAAAGCCGAGCGGGTCAGCCAGCCCCAGGGCAGAGTTCCAGCCCCATATCTTAGACCTGTGTGGTCACAGGCAACTCTCCACCCCTGAGCGGAGCTTCCTCAAGGCTAAGTGAGGTCATCGTGAGGAGTGAAGAGGGTGACGGGAGCTGGGCACTCAGCACGGCCCTGGCTCAGGGAAGCGCTGGAGGGGCAGAGACGGTGGCCATCAGCCCAGTCGGCCGATGTCCCCAGGGTCAGGAAGGTAAGTGACGTCTTATTAGAGTCTGGGTCAAGTATAGCTGCTAAATTCTGTCGGGAACGAGCCTCCACTAAACAAATATTCTTCAGGAATTGAACTTGGCTTTTTCCTCTTGTCTCCTCTTCCTAGCACAACAGAATCTTGAAGGTCATCTGTCATGAAACCGTCTCATAAACCGCCACCTTCGTCAAAGAAAAGTGAGCTGACAGCTCTCTCGGGACCTCGCAGATGACCTGCTCCTGGGTGCTGGGGGAGCAGGTCCCGGGGCGGGGGCTCTGGCGAGGGCTGTGTGCCTGCCCGTATGGAGAACGCAGCGCTTGGGGTCCGCGGGTCTGGCTGATGCAGAACGCAAGTTCACCTGCGTGGCCCGGGGCTTCAGGGAAGGAAACCCTGCGTTCCGAAGAAGGGAGCAACCCGTGCGATGTCGCAGAGCCCGCGCTCCCCTCGCTGGAGCCCGGGAGCCATGCTCACAGCTGCTCCCCCAGAACCAGGAGGGCTCGGAATAAGGTCCAACATTGGGCATCGGCATCTTAGAACTTCCTCTCCTCCTCGTCTGCTTGCTGATGAGACACAAAACGTAAATCTGTGTGGGCTTCCCTGGGCTTCTCAGGTGGCACTAGTGGTAAAGAACCCGCCTGCCGGCGCAGGAGACAGGGGTTCAGTTCCTGAGCCGGGAAGATCCCAAGCCCGTGCCCCACGCTACTGAGCCTCAGCCCCAGAGCCAGTGCTTCACAGTGAGAGACGCCACCCGAATGAGAAGCCCTCCGCGAGGCAGTGAAGACCTAGCACCGCCAAAAAGAAACACAAAATTGCTTTTAAAAGTGTAAATCTCGGTGCACACCTGCCCGAGGTTTCGGTGCTGCAGTGCTCAGGTTCAGCTAAACCAATTCTCCCTTTCAGGAGCCATCCTCTACGGAGCGCCTGCCTGCAAAGGCCCCCATCACCAGGGCTCGCCCTCTTCTCTCTCCCGTCCTGCTGGTGCTGTGCCAGTCCTCACCGTCTCTTCTTCCTGGGTACTGCCACCTCCTGGGCCGCCAGACGGAGTCTCTCCATTGCTCCAGACTCCAGGCTTTAGGGACAGTGGACCTTTGCGTGGCCCTCTCCCGGCCGCCACACCCTCCAACACTGACCCATCAACCCGCTTTGCTCCCAGGAGTGATGAGTCTGAGATGTGTCCCCCACGTCAAAAGGACAGAGAAAACGAATCTGGAGACTGTCCTTTTCTTTCTCCAGTGTTGAGGTCTCCAAGACGCTGGTCTGCTGGGATCTGGTGGCAAATAGCAGCTGCCCACCCTTGGCTCCCCAGACCACATCACCAGCCGCTCCCACCCCCATGTTTAACGGGCCTTAGAGGAAGATGAAGGTCAGCGGCTGGGCGGGACCCAGCGCCTCCCTCCCTCAGAGCACCGCCTCAGGGGCTGCGCCACAGCTTCTGGGCCAGCAGAGGGCGCCAATGGCAGAGGAAGGCTCACAGGTTGCCAAGGCCAATGGAGTAGTAGCCGTGGCACTCCCCCTCCCCCACCCGCCAGACTTCCCACTTTCTGCGGTAACGACAGAATGTTCCAGAAACTCATCCAAAGAATGAGACGTGCTGCCTTTTGACTTTTAGTTCCACCGCACAGGTCACGTTTGCCCTTCAAGCTGGAGGACCCAGGGTTGGGAGGGTCCTTTATATCCCTGAGTCTAAGCTGAGTCTAAGTTTTGCAGTTGACTCTAACTTCCTCGAACATCTGCAAGTTCACGGTTCACATACTGTTGAAGCCTGGCTTGGAGAACTTTGAGCATTACTTTACTAGCGTGTGAGATGAGAAATTGTGTGGTAGTTTGAGCATTCTTTGGCATTGCCTTTCTTTAGGACTGGAATGAAAACTGACCTTTTCCAGTCCTGTGGCCACTGCTGAGTTCTCCAGATTTGCTGGCATATTAAGTGCAGCACTTTCACAGCATCATCTCTTAGGATTTGAAATAGCACAACTAGAATTCCATCACCTCCACTAGCTTTGTTCATAGTGATGCTTCCTAAGGCCCGCTTGACTTCACATTCCAGGATGTCTGGCTCTAGATGAGTGATCACACCATCATGGTTATCTGGGGTCATGAAGATCTTTTTGTACAGTTCTTCTGTGTATTCTTGTCACCGCTTCTTAATATCTTCTTCTGTTAGGTCCAGACCACTTCTGTCCTTTATTGTGCCCATCTTTGCATGAAATATTCCCTTGGTATCTCTAATTTTATTGCAGAGATTGCCAGTTTTTCTCATTCTATTGTTTTCCTCTATTTCTTTACACTGATCACTGAGGAAGGCTTTCTTATCTCTCCCTGTTATTCTTTGGAACCCTGCATTCAAATGCGTATATTTTCCTTTTCTCCTTTGCCTTGAGCTTCTTTTCTTTTCTCATGTATTTGCATTATTTGTCCAGATGTTCAAGCTGGATTAGAAAAGGCAAAGGAACCAGAGATCAAATTGCCAACATCCACTGGATCATCAAAAAAGCAAGAGTTCCAGAAAAACATCTACTTTTGCTTTATTGACTAAACCCTTTGACTGTGTGGATCACAACAAACTGTGGAAAATTCTTAAAGAGATGGGAATACCAGACCACCTGACCTGCCTCCTGAGAAATTTGTATGCGATCAAGAAGCAATAGTTAGAACTGGACATGGAAAAACAGACCGGTTCCAAATCGGGAAAGGAGTATATCAAGGCTGTATATTGTCACCCTGCTTCTGCTAAGTCACTTCAGTCAAGTCGGACTCTGTGAGACCCCATAGATGGCAGCCCACCTGGCTCCCCCGTCCCTGGGATTCTCCAGGCAAGAACACTGGAGTGGGTTGCCATTTCCTTCTCCAATGCATGAAAGTGAAAACTGAAAGTGAAGTCGCTCAGCTGTGTCCGACTCTTGGCGACCCCATGGACTGTAGCCTGCCAGGCTCCTCCATCCATGGGATTTTCCAGGCAAGAGTCCTGGAGTGGGGTGCCATTGTCATCCTGCTTATTTAACTTATATGCAGAGTACATCATGTGAAATTCTGGGCTGGATGAAGCACAAGCTGGAATCAAGATTGCCAGGAGAAATATCAATAACTTCAGATATGCAGATGACACCACCCTTACAGCAGAAAGCGAAGAAGAACTAAAGAGCCTCTTGATGAAAGTGAAAGAGGAGAATAAACAGTTGACTTAAAGCTCAACATTCAGAAAACGAAGATCATGGCATCTGGGCCCATCCCTTCATGGCAGATAGATGGGGAAACAGTGGAAACAGTGACAGATTTTATTTTTCTGGGCTCCAAAATCACTGCAGATGGTGACTGCAAGCCATGAAATTAAAAGATACTTGCTCCTTGGAAGAAAAGCTATGACCAACCTAGACAGCATATTAAAAAGCAGAGACATTACTTTACCAACAAAGGTCCATCTAGTCAAAGCTATAGTTTTTCCAGTGGTCATGTATGGATGTGAGAGTTGGACTATAAAGAAAGCTGAGTGCTGAAGAATTGATGCTTTTGAACTGTGATGTTGGAGAAGACTCTTGAGAGTCCCTTGGACTGTAAGGAAATCCAACCAGTCCATCCTAAAGGAGAAAAGTCCTGAATACTCATTGGAAGGACTGATGCTAAAGCTGAAACTCCAACACTTTGGCCACCTGATGCAAAGAACTGAACTTCGAAGAGTTCTTCAAAATGCGAAGAACTCATTTGAAAAGATCCTGATGCTGGAAAGACTGAAGGTGGGAGAAGAAGGGGATGACTGAGGATGAGATGGTTAGATGACATCACCGGTGCAATGGGCATAAGTTTGAGTAGGCTCTAGGAGTTGGAGATGGACAGGGAAGCCTGGGGTGCTGCAGTCCTTGGGGTCGCAAAGAGTCAGACACAACTGAGTGATTGAACTGAACTGAACGAAATTCCTAAACTCACACATGACTTTGGGATGAATTTGTGGCATTTTTTTTCTGCACTTGCAGAACACTCATTCAAGTAACTAGTAATGAGCTAAAGTAATGCTTGTTCAAGGAGGTGGTAAGTGTAGTTCCACAATACCCTGGAAAATAAATGCCAAAGCTAAAACTAAATCAAGGTGAATGTCATTTGCCTAAAGAAGAGCCCCATTAAACATGGGAAGGAAAATGGTGATCCCATGAAGAATGCTGGGAAAAGGACTCATAGTTAAAATGCAGAAATAATGCTTTCATAATGCAGGTGATCACATTTTTATTAACAAAGTCGCCTTAGCAAGGAAGCAAATACATCCTTGAAAGGAGTCTGAAATTAATCCTCTGATAGGCAGAAATCTACACTACTCAAATATTCTAACTGTAGTTGCAACCTGAACTGAATGCCTACATTCTAAACTCTTAGTCACTTTATTAAGAACCAGAAAAGGGACTTGCCGCAATACAATGGGAACTACTCTTAGTTCTTCTCTTTCTCAGAGAAAAACTAAGAGACAATTCAGCGTGGAGCCGAAGATGCTGGATGTGATTTATTTAATTAATTTAATTTATTAAATTCATTTCATAAAATTATTCTTTTTGGTTTTTGGATTGGTACACCCTTAAGGGGTCAAACAACACCATGTTTCAGCACTGCTATTTCCAGGGCAAGATCAAAATGCATATCAGAGGAAAGAAATAATTCATCATCGTAATAGTTACATCCCACTTTAGAAGCCACTAGAGACTGCTTAACATTCTTATTTCCAACATGGTCTTCCTGAGTTTTCAGGTGACAAATGGAAACTGATGCCAGAAGGCTTTTTTCCTGTTTGTTCCTGATGCAAAGGGCTAGACGCGGAGTTCATTTTCATCTGGGGTGACACTCAGCTCTGAGCTTCCACCCGCCTGCTCCTTCCTTCCCTGTTTGTGCCATTCCTTTGAAAGTCTCCAGAGGCAACATCTGGGTCCAGTCACTGAAAACAGATGGGTTATTCAACCTCCTCTCTGGTCTCCCTGGAGACCTCTGCCCAGCGGGAGGCTGGGGAGGGTCTGGGGGGAGTATGCTATTGGAACCTAATGACATGCTGACTACATTTTTCCTGTGTCTGTATCTGTACAGCCCTTCTCATTATGGACGGATTTCCCTATTTCAAAATCTTCCTCAGATTTCTTGATGTTGTCATTGGGTCCTATTATTTTTCTTGCTGTTACGATTTTTCTTCTGTGACTTTCTACAGCCAAATCCTCTTCATCTGTCATGGAACCAGAGGCCAAATTTCCTGAAAATCATCACTTTAGCTTATGGTCACTTTTGCTTACCATCATTTATTGCTTAATCAATAGCAGGCTCAGAATCAGTTTGGATTTCTTCAGCGCTGTGGAATATCAGCTCTTTGAAGTCTCTTCCTGGTGTTAAGACTTCATACATTGGCACCAAGCCTCTTTCTCTGTTTCTTCCTCTTAAGGAAAAAGATCTAAATGTTCCACTTTGGTTATGGGAACAAAGGCTTTTGTAGATTAGTAATTAAGAGTAATAAAAAAGTTTTATTGAACACTATGAGTCAGGCTTCTCTGGTGGCTTAGCAGGAAAGAATCTGCCTGCAATGCAGGAGATGTGGGTTCGATCCCTGGATTGGAAAGACCCCCTGGGAAAGGATAGGGCAACCCATTCCAGTATTGCCTAGGAAGTCTCATGGATAGAGAAGCCTAGTGGGCTACAGTCCATAGGGTCACAAAAGAGTCAGCCCTGAGAAGCAGAAGGCAGAAACCAAACAGAGTCTGGGGCGCGGACGAAGCCTTGGTTATCACAGGGTGTGGGCACCGTGTTTAAAGGCTGGCCCTGGGTGTGACGCTCCAGCAGCCTCACTAACCCTGGGAAGAGCCTGTGCTCCTGCCAAGTTCACCTGAGCATCCGCGTCCCACTCATTATTCCTAAGCCCAGGGCCATAAGGCTACCCCAGGTCCCAAGCACTGGACTGCACTCAGAAGGCAGAGGCCCTGGCAGTTTTCTCCTCCTGAATGCCTGGCTAGGAGGCAGGGTGGCAGGCGGGCCAGGATCCTGGACAGGATGCAAGCTCTCCTGGGTTGCTGCTGTGACTTTTTTTTCTGGCTGTGCTGGGCCTTTGTTGCTGCGTGGGCTTGTCTCTCATTGCAGCAAGCTGAGGCTATTCTGGAGTTGTGGTGTGCAGGTTTTAGGGCACACAGGCTTCAGAAGCTGCAGCTCCTGGCTCCAGAGCACAGGCTCAGGAGTTGTGGTTCACGGGCTTAGCTGCCTTGTGGCATGTGGAGTCTTCCCAGACCAGGGATGGAACCCAGGTCTCCTGCACTGGCAGGCAGATTCTTTATCACTGAACCATCCGGGAAGCCCAGGCTTGACTCTTAACAGAACCCATCAAGGAATTCCATACTCTGGACAGCACCCAGGGATGTACTAGGGCCATTAGCCAGGCTCCAGAGCTGAGACAGTGGTCAAACCCGCCCCTGCTTCCTGGGAGCCAGCAGTGACCTTGGTATGATGGAAAACTCTATGCAGCAAACAATAGTCAGTGCCCTCTGCTTTTCATACTTTCCCCTGACGGAGGGTGGGGCTCCCTGGTGGCTCAGTGCTAAAGAATCCCCCTGCACTGCAGGACATGAAGGAGACAGGCTCAGTCCCTGGGCTGGGAAGATCCCCTGGAGGATGGCATGGCAACCCACTCCAGTGTTCTTGCCTGGAGAACCCCACAGACAGAGGAGCCTGGTGCGCTACAGTCCATGGGGTCCCAAAGAGTCAGACACGCCTGAGCAACTGAGCACACAGAAGTTAGTAAGGGAAACAGGAGTTGGGCAGGTCCAGGGAGCAGAAATCTTCATGGATCTCACTGTCTTCAGTGCTTCATTTCACTTCCTGTGATTTTGAGGCCGAAAGGAACATTCACACTTCCTCACCCTCAGGGGCTAGCACTTTGGACCGGATCTCGTTCTGTCTCAGGAGCGGGGAGGACTGCCCAGTGCAGCGTTCCCTGCCCGTTCCCTGCCTCGACCCGCTAGCAACTCCTGCTCACTTGCACCAACCAAGATGTTCCCATCTGTCAACAAATGTTCCCTGGAAGAGGTAGTCACCTCTGGTTTAGAATCGCGGCTTTGAAAGGCAGAACCAGTCCTTGCTAAATTTGGTGGGTAGGTTTAAGCAGTTTTGGTCCTCCGACTTCTTCAGGCAGCGATTGCATTAAAACATCCTCACTTTACCCACCCCTCATTTGTTTGTTTGGGAATGAGCCACCACCGGGATGAGGGCCACCGCTGAGGGACCGCGCTTGGCCAGCTGGATCCTGGCAAATGTAGCATTAGGTTCTGTGGGTGCCATTTGGTCAGTGTAAGTGGAGAGTAACTTGGGGACCCTAAATTCAACACAAGGGCTCAGACCAGAGTGGGGACTGTCCTTTCTCTGCAGAGTCATCTTCCCAGATAACCTGAGAGTCACTCAATCCCAAATATTTGACAAGAGCCACTGACCTCGGTGAATATGTGCCAGAGACAGGCAGGTGATGTGGTGAAGACATGAGTTCCAGGCACTGAAAAAGTCCTCCTTCTCGGTCATCACCTGCCAAATTGACAGAAAAAAAAAACCAAAAAAACAGCTGATGATATTCTTAGAGAATAGAACTTATTAGCAAGGCAGATGGCAGATAACGCACATCTCAGTACCACCATTAAGCAGGGGTATGTTGCATGCAAGGCCTACTGTCACCCCTAAAATACCTGTGTCACCCCTAAAAGCTTCAGTTAGATGAAGAAATGCTATAACATGCTGTGAGTCCAGTTTACATGTTTCTATTAATCCCTCACTCGTATCAAGCATGGTGGTGCATGCGCCCTCAGTCACTTCAGGCGTTTCTGACTCTTGGCGACCCCGTGGACTGTAGCCCACCAGGCTCTTCTGTCCATGGGATTCTCCAGGCAAGAATACTGGAGTGGGCTGCCATGCCCTCCTCCAGGGGATCTTCCCGACTCAGGGACCAAACTCAAGTCTCCTGCACTGCAGGCAGATTCTTTACCACTGAGCCCGTGGGGATGCCCAAGCATGGCAGCACCATGCTGCATTTCTTGAGATGTGACCAGCGATGAAGAAACAGTTTGAAGGAGAGGGACAGAGAATGCGAGACTGCTTTAGTCAGGTCACTCACTGCCTGGAAAATTCTAAATAACAGAACTAACTAAATCTAGTCTGCAACAAAACCAACCCACCTTCCTTCCCACCCTCCTTCCCCATATCATAGTCACATATTGCCAGGTTTTCAAACTTTTTCTTTCCTCTTCTTTTCTTTTTTGTTTTCTTAAAATTTTTCTTAAAAGCTTCTGCTTGAAATTCATTTCCTGACAGTTCTGGAGGCGGGAAGTCCAATGTCAGGGTGCAAGCACAGTCAGGTTCCAGGGGGACTCTCTTCCTGGCTTGAGGACGGATGCCTCCTTTCTGTTTTTGCACAGCTGCCCTGCTGCTGCTAAGCTGCTTCACTGTCCGACTCAGATCCCATGGATCGTAGCCCGCCAGGCTCCTCTGTCCACAGGATTCTCCAGGCAGTAATACTAGGGTGGGTTGCCATGCTCTCCTCCAACCCAGGGATCAAACCTGCATCTCTTATGTCTCCTGCATCGGCAGGCAGGTTCTCTATCACTGGCTCCACTTGGGATGCAGAGAGAGTGACCTCTCTCTCTTCTTATGGCACCTAATCCCATTATGAAGTTCCCACCTTCATGGCCTCATCTAACCCTATTGACCTCTCAAAGGTGCCATCTCCAGATCCATCACATTGGGAATGAAGGCTTTGACATTTGAATCTGGAGGAGGGATGCAGACATTCAGTCCATAACAATATTCCTTTCGATTTTCATTATAGAATTATATGTACTAATTCTTAGAGGAATCTTATAATAGAAAGGCCATGGACTTTGGAGCTTGAGAAATAAAAATTGAAACTACAGCCCAATTACTATCTACTTTGGTGGTGTGGACAAATTATTTCACTTCTGAGACGTTAAAAAAAATTTTTTAAGTCTGTCATATAGAGTGAAGTAAGTCAGAAAGAGAAAAACAAATATGTATATACAGACATATCAAATATCATATGTTAACACACACACACACATATATATATGGAATCTAGAAAAAATGGTACTGATGGACATATTTGCCGGGTAGGAATAGAGATGAAGATTTAGAGAATAGATTTGTGGGCGTGGAGAGGAAGAGGGGTGGACGAATTGGGAGAGCAGCATTAACATATGCACACCCCCATGTGTGAGACAGAGAGCTAGCAGGAAGCTGTTGTACAGAACAGGAAGCTGAGCTCAGGGCTCTGTGATGACCTAGAAGGGGTAGGATGCGGGATGTGGGGAGAGAGGCTCCAGAGAGAGGGGATATGTGTATAATACAGCTGATTTGCATGCAGAAACCAACATTACACTGTAAAGCAACTACACTCCAATTTAAAAAATGCAAACACCAATTTTTAAAATGTAGATATTATTGACAATAATATATTAGTTTGGGGTGTACAATATAATAATCTGATATTTGTGTATACTATGAAATGACCACCACAATAAGTCTAGTTAACATCTGTCACCATAGTGACATTTTTTTTCTTGGGATGAAAGCACAAGGACTACAGTTAATAGCATAACTGTTTGCATATTTGAAAGTTGCTAAGAAAGTAGATCTTCTAAATTCTCCTGAAACTGTTTCCTGGATACGCCTCATGTCTCTAGCATTGGCACGGGCAGTGGCCATGTCTGACCTGTGTGAAGAATCAACACAAAGATGGAAACTGGACTCAGGATGATTATGCTCTTTATTCATTTAGGGAGTATATTTTTCAGCTTTACTCTGTGTGAGATGGTCTTTCAGTCACTCTAACGAAGGAAATGGTTTGCTTTACTTGGTTTTTCAATCAGTGGGAAGTGAAGAAATAGAATTGGAAGAAAATAAGGAAAAGGATAAACAGAAAAGAGAAAGATGCCTAATCACAGAGTTGGCAGTTAGAGTTGTGTCGGTGGAGTTTGGAGGCAGATTCTTATCTGACCAGAGCAGAGTGTGAAATCTGGCACTTCTGGGGTTTCTTTGTTTCTTCTTCTTGCCTTTGTTTGGAAAACCTAAGGGCTTGTTATTTAAACTTCCAGCAATTTTCTTTGCTCAGAGAAATAATACTCAAGTAGAAAGCTAGAATATCATTGGAAGGACTGCTGCTGAAGCTGAAGCTCCTATACTCTGGCCACCTGATGCAGAGCTCCAACTCAATGGAAAAGACCCTGATGCTGGGAAAGATTGAGGGCAGGAGGAGAAGGGGATGACAGAGGATGAGCTGGCTGGATGGCATCACCGACTCGACAGACATGAGTTTGAGCAAGATCCAGAAGTTGGTGATGGACAGGGAGGCCTGGCGTGCTGCCGTACACAGGGTCGAAAAGAGTCAGACATGACTGAATGGCTGAACTGAACTTAGACTGTGTATCTGCTTCCCATTTTTCTTCAGCTCACACTCTGAGTCCTCTGGTTGGAAGGTCATCTGCCTCCCACTGCTTTCTGGTTCCTGCAGGGCCTGGAGGTCAGACTCCTTTGTAAAAACCCTCCTATAACAGAGTGCTTTGTGCTCCAGCGGAAAAGCTGGCACAGCAGAAACTCTCTGTCCATGTATAATTTTGCATGCTCACCTGGGGCAGCAAGCACAGCTCCAAGGACCACGTCACGTGCGCCTGGGGTCCCCACCCAACTGGGGCGTCTCACGACAGTGGAGGGAAAGGAAAGCGTCTGTCTTGCTCCCCGCATTGGGGTCACAATCACAACTGAAAAAGCACGGTAGAGACGGGTGATGCTCAAGCAACAGCCCACAGAGCACCTTTCTCAGAGGTGAGAAGAGCTGGCCACTCACTCATAGCCCGAAACTGCCTCATTGCGCTTCAGAGGAAAAGGCCAGGAATCCACACCAAAGCCTGGTGGACAGGCTCTCCTAAACGTGCTCCGGCTGCCCCCACCATCACTCGGGAGGGAGAGAGGAATCTCCGTGTATCAGATATAACGTGGATGTGTCCAGATAGAATTGCAGGACACTTGTAGATGTTTTAAAGCGTCAGTGGATAGAGTAAGTTTTCATGAGCCTGGTCAAGAACATGCAGAGACAGAAGACTGGTTGGGCTACACAGAACCCTGAAGGAAGCAGGCACATCAGGTGGGAGAAGCTTGCAGACGGCCCTGTGCAGAGCTGGCTATGGCTGAGCCCTTCCACCAGGATGTTGCTGTTGTTTAGTCACCAAGTCCTGTCTGACTCTTTGCAACCCCGTGGACTGTAGCCTGTCAGTCTCCTCTCTCCATGGGATTTCCCAGGCAAGAATACTGGCGTGGGTTGCTAGTTTCTCCTCCAGGGAATCTTCCCGACCCAGGAATTGAACCTGCATCTCCTGCATTGGTAGGTGGGTTCTTTACCCACTGAGACCCCAGGGAAATCCCCAATAGGATGAGACAAGAGTGAAGATCAAGTTCAAGTTAAGGAGAAAGGCCCCTGGCAGCCAATTCCTAAGTGTTTTTCCTTATATGTCGAAATCATGGTGCTGCCGCAAGACCCACTGGAGAAGGCTCAGTGCAACCTCATGCTTGCTGGCAAGTGGCCCCTGGCCCTCCACCTCCCAGATGGAAAGGTTGGCACGACTGTCCCCTGCCCTCCACAACTCCCCCAGACCCCCACTGAAGGACGGCACCCAGGACGTGGGACGTGTGATAGGCAGGCAGCTTCGCGAGGGCAGATGCCCAGGAAAGAAAGCAACGGAGAAGCCCCTGGTCCCGTGAGTTAGCTGATGGGTGGGAAGCAATAAGCTGAAGCCACACAGGCCCATGCACCGAGGCACGGTGGCCTTTGTGTGGGGGGCAAACTTCATCCCACGACCAGGTGGTCCCAGGGAGCAGACCAGGGGATCAGACTCTAGTTCAGCCTCTAAGTGTAGACTCGGCGCCAACCGCACAATGTCATTGTTAGCAACTGTAACCCTGCCGATGACGGTAACCCAGCTCCAACGCACAGGATTTTTACATTTACTTACTGCACAAAAACATGGTACAGCGACAGAAATCAACTATTTAACCTTCCAAAGTTAAAATATCTCAACACGAGGTTTCATTAAAGATGGCATGGTGGGACTTTCCTTAACCTTCCAAAGTTAAAATATCTCAACACGAGGTTTCATTAAAGATGGCATGGTGGGACTTTCCTGGTGGTACAGTGGTGAAGACGCTGTGCTGGCAATGCAGGGAGCGCAGGTTTGATTCCTGGTCGGGGAACTAAGACCCCACGACGCAGTGCAGAATGGCCGACAGATTTTTTTTTTTTTAATCGCATGATTGTTCTTTACTTCAAGCAGTAAACCTGCTATTGAAAACTTGCGCATAAATTAGCCTTCCCCATGGTGCTCAGTGGTGGCCCCAGGGACTATATACCCCACTGGGCTCCTCTGTCCATGGAATTTTTAAGGCATAAATTAGCCTTATGAAAGCAAATCCTTCTTAAAATGCACCAAGCAACAGACACTGCTTCAAACCCTTAAGTTGCACTTGCTCATTTAGCCTTCAGAAGCCCTGGAGATAAGTATTATTGATATCTTTTACTATCTTCATTTTGCAGGTGGAAGGCTGAGGAATTTGCCCAAGGTTGCAGACCTGGGTTGGGATTGTGACCCAGTTTCATGAGCTCACATTTCTAGTCGCAGGATACACTGCCTCCCAACAGACTGATGGAGAATTAGCTCCCTGTCCCTCCCAAATACATAGTTTATAGAGATGTGTTGTCACACCTGGTCATGTTTGATGTGAATGACATCCCACACTTACAGCCTCTACAGGAAATAAATGCTTATTTCCTAATAAGTCATCATACAGCTAAGACAGAACTGAACTCATAGAGACCCCTGCTGCCTCATCTTTGGTGAATACCCATATCCATTCCCCCTTTTTCTTTTCTACCTGCTACTGCTAAGTCGCTTCAGTCATGTCCGACTCTGTGCCACTCCACAGACGGCAGCCTACCAGGCTCCCCCGTCCCTGGGATTCTCCAGGCAAGAACATTGGAGCGGGTTGCCATTTCTTTCTCCTATGCATGAAAGTGAAAACTGAAAGTGAAGTCGCTCAGCCGTGTCTGACTCTTAGTGACCCCATGGACTGCAGCCCACCAGGCTCCTCCGTCCATGGGATTTTCCAGGCAAGAGTACTGGAGTGGGGTGCCATTGCCTTCTCCGTTCTTTTCTAGAAACACCCCCAAACAGGCTGGGCAGCAATATAGCCAGTTAAAAACACTTGCCTCCCTACAGAGAATCTATCAAAAAACCTCAGCTAACATCATATGTAATAGTAAAAGTCTTAAGTGCTTTCCCTCTGAATCAGGAAGAAGATGAGAATGTTCATATCTCCACTTCTATTCAACATTATTGCAGGTTCCAGCCAGGGCAATAAGGCAAGAAAATGAAACTAAAGGCCGAGAGTTTGGAAATGAGTAAGACTGTCCTCACTCCAAAAAGACGTGATTTTTTACATAGAAAATCCTAAGGAATATACAATAAAACTACTAGAATTAAGAAGTCAATTAAGCAAATTTATATAAGCCTTTGATATACAAATCAAAAGTGAAAGCGATAGTCAATCAGTTTTGTCTGACTCTTTTTGATCCCATGGACTGCAACCCGCCAGGCTCCTCCATCCATGGAATTCTCCAGATAAGCATACTGACGAAGGTAGCCATTCCCTTCTCTAGCAGATTTTCCTGACCCAAGAACTGAACAGTCTGAGTCACCAGGGAAGCCCACACAAATCAAAGTCAACTGTATTTCTGTATTCTAGGAATGAATAATTGGAACTTGAAATTGAATCCACTTGCCAACACAGAAGACGCAGGAGCTGTGAGTTGAATCTCTGGGTCAGGAAAGTCCCCTGGAGGAGGGCATGGCAGCCCACTCTGGTATTCTTGCCCAGAGAATCCCATGGACAGAGGAGCCTGGTCGGCTGCAGTCCAGGGGTAGCAAGAGCTGGACACGACTGAGAAACTAATCCACCACTGCCGCCCAGCCACAGGGAGATGTTTCCTGTGCTTTCAGCCGTGCGAGGCCTCCTGCTCGCACTCAGTCGGTGCTCTGTGAGACTTGTTCCATGCGTGGAGCTGTTTGTGATGCATCTGTGGGTGGAGGTGGGCAGACGTGAGGTCCGTGTCCTTCAGCTCCACCACCTGATTAGACCCCCTGGGCTCCTGTCTCTGGCAGCATTTAAAACATTTCTGCCTTTGCATTCAGCTCCAAATCCATTTGCTGTGTCCTTTGAATTTGTTTTCTGTGCTCTTTTAAATCTACCCTCTTCCTTTTTATTTTACTGTGGAGAGAAGGTGGAATCAGTTGGGGGGGGGGGCGGCGGGAAAGAGTCCAGGCCTGACCAGTAACCATGCAGGCCTTTATAAGTTTGCTAAGCTTGGATATCAGATTCTACAAAACACTTTAGGTACCATATGTCTTAAATTATATCCATCCGATATGCAGAATGATACAACATGCATTTATTTAAAAATTTTTTTAAATATAAATTTATTTATTTTATAGAGAAGTAAAGTAGGTCAAACAATGATTTTTCCTTACTTTCCGCTTCTCTGGCTGTCCACAGAAGCCCACTCCCCTAGACTTGTGAGCCTTTGTCCAGGAGGAAGTAATCTTGCCCAGCAGATGAAAGTGAAACTGTCTGTCACTCAGTCATGTCGGACCCTTTGCTACCCCTGGACTGTAGTCCATCAGACTCCTCTGTCCAGGGAATTCTCCAGGCAAGATTACTAGAGTGGGTTGCCATTCCCATCTCCAGGGGATCTTCTCAACCCAGAGATTGAACCCAGGTCTCCTGCATTGCAGGGAGATTCTTTACCATCTGAGACACCAGGGGAGAAGCCCAGTAGATGACCATCTGGTAAAGTAATGGAAATGGTGCACCCCAAACCATACAGGATTTCTCCTCCTTTTCCTTTAGCTTCTCTTCTTGCCCTTCTCTCTAGTAGGTGGGACGTGGGGTCTGGCTCCCCACACTCACCCCACCTGTAGCGCACGCTCACCTGGCCTCTCAGCACTTTTGCTGCAGACTCCTTTGTGGCCCTTTGTAGCCTGGCAGGAGAGGCTGGAGCCTGCCTGGGTCCCGCCTGCATTGCTCTCTGTGACTGCACCCTTGGTGTGGCTGGAGGACAGGTCCCCCTCCAGCACCCCGGAGGCCAGTCCTTGCCCGGTCGGCCCGCGTCTCCACCTTCCTGCCTCTCCGCCTGTCTGACTCTGTCTGTCTTTCTGTGTGTGGGCGTGTACGTACATGCACGTGTTCTTAATATATTTTCCCACCTTCCAGTATTTTTTATGTCTATCTTTATTTCATTTCTCTGTATCTCCCTCTCAAGATAATTTCTTTCTCTCTTTTTTAAAAAAAATTATTTATTTATTTGGCTGCACTGGTCTTAAGTTAACCATGGCATGCAGGATTTTAATTCCTCTCCCCGGGACTGAACCTACATCCCCTGGATTGGAAGGTGTATTCTCAGCCACTGGGCCACCAGCAAAGTCCCTCTTTCTCTCTTTTTGCAAACTTACTTCGCCACTTTTCACTTGTCTGTGTATTTTTAATGTTTCCACAGTTCTCTGCCTTTCTGTATTTTCTTTATTTTTCTGGGTTTCTGTTCTGGTTTTCTTCCTCTCCTCGCCTATTTCTATGTCTGCAGTTCTTTTTTTCCTGCGTTGTTCCATCTGTCTTTTCTCCTGTCTCCTCTTTCTTTCTTCTCTTATGTGTTTGCCCATTACATTATTTCTTCCTTTACTCTTTAGGCTTGCTTCCAGTTTAAGCCTGGTTTCCTCTGTGTGGCTTTGGAGAGAGGACCCCTCTCCTGGCCACCGGCAGCCACTCCCTGAACTCTGCTCTCTCCCAAAGCTCTGTTCTTGCATCAGTGGGCAGGTGCTGGTTTGTCTGCCACTAGCAGCTCAAAGAAAGCAAGGTGGCTGGGTCCACCAGCTGTCAGCTCACTGGTGGCTTCCTGAGCTGGGAATATGGGATTCTTTATACCATTACCCTAAGCTTTGAACCTGAGCTGTAATTCCAGGAGAGCCAGATAAATACACCTCACCCAAGATCTTGCTACCCATGCCAAAAAAAAAAAAAAAAGTGAGAAAGGACACAAGATGCCCACTGCTCTTGCTTGTTCCCTACGAAAAGGAGAAGTAAATATTCTCCAGATGTCCCAGAGATGGCTGTGCCTTGGCTTTGGGGACCCCAGGGGAGGGGCTAGTTGTGGAATTCATGATGATCTCAGAGCGTGGGTCAGAGTTTGAACCCAAGGCCCTCCGCTCTACCACCCATCCCATCCCAGAGACCCTTGCCAGGCCCCAGCTGGGCACCAGAGCCTTACTCCCTTCCCTCAGAGGTGGCTGGTGGGTGGAGGAGCCATCTAAGGATATGAGCCGAGGGGGTGCAAGGCTGGGGTTCCCAGAGGCACACACCATGAAAACGATGGCTGGCGTGATGCCATGTAGAGGCCTGGCATCTTGGACCTTCCCAGCACACCCATGTGCCGCACGGCACTAGCCCTGGGTTTTACAGTGAGTCCCAGGAAAGTCTAGTCACAGGCTCTAGACCTGGAACACAGATGTATCTGTTGGCCAGGTCACGCCTCGTCCCCCACTGTCAGCAAAGCTCGTTCAGCACAGCTACGTGGCTGCAGACCTGCCCCCCTCCCCCGCCGCCGCCGCCACACACACCCTCTCTGTTCACACAGGAGCCTCCCCTCCAGACAGCCTGGGCCACAGCAGCAGAGACAGCATCCTCCTCAACTGCGTGGGGAGCAGGTTCTCCATTCAGTTCAGTTCAATATCTCAGTCGTGTCCAACTCTTGGTGCCCCCATAGACTGCAGCATGCCAGGCCTCCCTGTCCTCACCAACTCCCAGAGTTTACTCAAACCCATGTCCATTGAGTCAGTGATGCCATCCAACCATCTCATTCTCTGTCATCCCCTTCTCCTCCTGCCCTCAGTCTTTCCCAGCATCAGGGTCTTTTCAAATGAGTCAGCTCTTTGCATCAGGTGGCCAAAGGATTGGAGTTTCAGC
>SJYF01001440.1:1871631-1886382 GCA_006410515.1 Procapra przewalskii | reverse complement strand
TAGTGTGATTAGATTGACTAGTTTTCTGTGAGTATGGTTTCAGTGTGTCTGCCCTCTGATGCCCTCTTGCAACACCTACCATCTTACTTGGGTTTCTCTTACCTTGGGTGTGGTGTATCTCTTCTTGGCTGCTTCAGCAAAGTGCATTCCCTGCTCCTTACCTTGGATGAGGGGTTTCTCCTCACTGCTGCCCTTCCTGACCTTCAACGTGGATGCCTCCTCTAGGCCCTCCTGTGCCCGGGCAGCCATTGCTCCTTGGACGTGGGGTGGCTCCTTCTGGCTGCTGCCCCTGGACTCGGGTGTGGGGTAACTCCTCCTGGCCACCACCCTTCGGGCATGGGGTCCTCCCAGCTTCTGCCCCTTACCTCAGACATGGGGCAGCTCCTCTAGGCTGCGCTCAGTGCGCCAGTCACAGCCGCCTGCGCTTAGTGCGCCAGTCATAGCAGCTCTGAATTTAACAAAATGAGAGTGAATACAGTGTTAGAAGAGGTAACTGATATTCTTACACATGGTTTTACTTTTCAAACTGTGACTTGTTCATTTATCTGTTGTTTAACAGGCTTAATCATCCCTAGTGAATTCTGTTGGGATTTTGGGTTTTTATGTTTGACTTTTTATGTTTCATTAAGCTTTTATGAATATTATTGGTTATCAAAATAATTAGGTTGGAATTTATTCACACTCATGCTCAACTAATTATTTATTTATTTATTCATTTATTATACCTTATCCATTCTAAGACAGTGATTTTAAATTACTCTGTTTTCTGATCTTTTTACTAGTATCCCACACATTAGGTTTTCCCAGTTGCTCAACGAAACATAGGTACATCACATTTCAACTCAATACCAGAGGCCGTACTAGACAGAAAAGTGAGTCTGATACTTCTGAGTATAATTTCCCAATCTTGCAAAAAGATAGGGAAAAAGACAATCAATGGAAAACACAGCAGGAGAAACAAAGAGAAAGGGATATACCTCTTAAGACAAAGAGATACAAAGTAAGCAAATGAGGAATAAAGGTTGTAAGTAAATAAAATGATCACAATGACAAATTGATTTAAACATGAATTTAAATATATGTATAGAGGATCTTACAGTATGAAAGGAGGTAGAAGGAGAGTATTCTACTCTCATCAACTAGAAGCATATTTTACTGAAATGTTGCTTCAAAAGAATTATAAAAACAATTGCAAAAACCACAAAATTAGATTTTTAAGATAAATTTAGCTAAGAGATATTAGTGTAAAACTGTTTCTGCTAAGTGGTGTAATANNNNGTTGGTCATTAATGATAAAAAGCAAGAGAACAGTTTAAGAATGAACACTTCTTCACTGACATTCTTCCTATTTCAGTTTTTCTTTGTTTGAGAAAGCAATCTTACAATTTTTGAGTTATTTTAATTTTCTTTTGTTCATTTTATTTTATTTAAAACAGCTCTACATCCACCTTTTTTTCACCATATCTTATTATTTAATTTTAGAAATAAGAAAGAATGAACACAACCTGTTGTGCATGCTTACCACAGATAAATAGAATTAAATTAAGTGCCACATCATCACTGAACCATCTATGAGTGAGTAGAAGGTACATTTGCTGTAAGCCATAATAAGCACAGTTCAGAAATGAATATCAATGTTGTTATAAGTAATTTTAGTGAACATATTCACAACTAAGTCACACATAGCTAAGAAAAAACGTTCAATTTGAGTCATATAACTGATAAATTATTTTTAAAATTTTGGTTAGAGTTCATTAATCCTGAAGCAGTGTACTTTAAATTACCCTCCAGGAAATAGCAGATTTATATTAACTTACATAGAAAGGATAAATAATGAAAGGAATGTATATCTTGGATTACATTTTTACATACATGACCACATGAATTGTTAATTTGAAAATGAATAATCCATGAACAAAATAGAAGACAGCCTTATGAGATTTTGACTGAATTTAGAGCTTTCAACTATATTCAAAAAAAGAAACAGTCATTAAAATCTGCTGTATCTAATATTAAAGCCACAAAAACAGTTACTTGATAAAGACACATAAATGCAGGAAGTAATGCCCTGAATTTTTTACTAGAGCTATAGGAATTGAAAAATTGAACTTTAATAGACAACCAAGTTGACTTCAGCTTGCCCTTAAACAGATTAAGGCCCTAATTAGTCCCCATGTCAGTTCTGAGATTGCTTCTCAATTTCCATTACAAAGTGGGTACGCACAATCTGATCATCTGTTGACTTTCATATTCTCTATCAAGAAAATAACCAAATATACACTCTTACCTTACCTTGTTTTGCTGACCATCATGTGCATGTATATCAGAAAACTTCTGACTCTCCAGTGCTTCTGATCTAAAGCCTCACAGGTTTTTACTGATATTGTACCTTGCCCCTGAAGGAGACACAGACACAAGACATAAGAAGAAACATGGTAAAAATTCAGCAGAAGGGTAAATTAAGACTAAAAGTTAGATAACAGCAAGAGAATGTCAATAATGATACAAATGACTGAATTTAATGATAAAATAGATAAAATATCTTAGAAAGTATAACAAAATTTAACATAAGAAAATTGATTTCAAAAAAAGGAAAATGAGACAATACAAATGATTTATTCATCATCACAAAGATATAGGGTGATTGATATAAAAGGAATCTAATTCTAGATCATTTGACATCACACAATTTGTTATTTTCCAAAATACATTTGAAATAAAAAAAATGTTTGTAAGGGTCAATTTTCATAATAGCCTTTTCTTCTCATGGGCACATTATATCTTTGCTTTTATTTCTTAGAAGTAATATTTTCCCCATGTTCAGTTCAGTTCAGTCACTCAGTTGTGTCTGACTCTATGCGACCCCATGAATTGCAGCACACCTGGCCTCCCTGTCATCACCATCTCCCAGAATTCACTCAGACTCACGTTCATCGAGTCCATGATGCCATCCAAATCCAGCCATCTCATCCTCTGTTATCCCCTTCTCTCCTGCCCCCAATCCTTCCCAGCATCAGAGTCTTTCCCAAAGAGTCATCTCTTCACATGAGGTGGCCAAAGTACTGGAGTTTCAGCTTTAGCGTCTTTCCTTCCAAGGGAATCCCAGGGCTGATCTCCTTCAGAATGGACTGGTTGGATCTCCTTCCAGGCCAAGGGACTCTCAAGAGTCTTCTCCAATACCACAGTTCAAAAGCATTAATTCTTCAGCACTCAGTCCTCTTCACAGTCCAACTCTCACATCCATACATGACCACTAAAAAAACCATAGCCTTGACTAAACGGACATTAGTCAGCAAAGTAATGTCTCTGCTTTTGAATGTACTATCTAGGTTGGTCATAACTTTTCTTCCAAGGAGTAAGCGTCTTTTAATTTCTTGGCTGCAATCACCATCTGCAGTGATTTTGGAGCCCCTCAAAAAATAAAATCTGACACTGTTTCCACTGTTTCCCCATCTATTTCCCATGGAGTGATGGGACCGGATGCCATGATCTTCATTTTCTGAATGTTGAGCTTTAAGCCAACATTTTTGCTTTCCTCTTTCATTAAGAGGCTTTTTAGTTCCTCTTCACTTTCTGCCATAAGGGTGGTGTCATCTGCATATCTGAGGTCTCCTGACAATCTTGATTCCAGCTTGTTTTTCTTCCAGTCCAGTGTCTCTCATGATGTACTCTGCATAAAAGTTAAATAAGCAGGGTGACAATATACAGCCTTGACATACTTCTTTTCCTATTTCAAACCAGTCTGTTCTATGTCCAGTTCTAACTGTTGCTTTCTGACCTGCATACAGATTTCTCAAGAGATAGGTTAGATGGTCTGGTATTCCCATCTATTTCAGAATTTTCCGCAGTTGATTGTGATCCACACAGTCAAAGGCTTTGGCATAGTTAGTAAAACAGAAATAGATGTTTTTCTGGAACTCTCTTGCATCTTCCAAGATCCAGTGGATGTTAGCAATTTGATCTCTGGTTCCTCTGCCTTTTCTAAAACCAGGTTGAACATCAGGGAGTTCACAGTTCACGTATTGTTGAAGCCTGGCTTGGAAAATTTTGAGCATTACTTTACTAGCATGTGAGATGAGTGCAATTGTACAGTAGTTTGAGCATTCTATGGCATACCTTTCTTTAGGATTGGAATGAAAACTGACCTTTTCCAGTGCTGTGGCCACTGCTGAGTTTTCCAAGCTTGCTGGCATATTGAGTGCAGCACTTTCACAGCATCATTTTTCAGGATTTGAAACAGCTCAACTGGAATGCCATCATCTCCATTAGCTTTGTTCATAGTAGTGCTTTCTAAGGTCCACTTGACTTCACGTTCCAAGATGTCTCGCTCTAGGTAAGTGATCACACCATAGTGATTATGTGGGTCGTGAAGATCTTTTTTGTATAGTTCTTCTGTGTATTCTTGCCTCCTCTTCTTAATATCTTCTGCTTCTATTAGGTCCATACCATTTCTGTCCTTTATCGAGCCCATCTTTGCATGAAATGTTCCCTTGGTATCTCTAATTTTCTTGAAGTGATCTCTAGTCTTTCTTGATTTTAATCAATTCAGTTCTTGCTTTATTTTACTACATTCATTGAGAAGGTTAATATCATGTAAAGAATTAAACTGATAATTTATTTTGTTATACTTGCTTTGTGCTGCTGCTGCTGCTGCTAAGTCACTTCAGTTGTGTCCGACTCTGTGCGACCCCATAGATGGCAGCCCACCAGACTCTGCAGTCCCTGGATCCTCCAGGCAAGAATACTGGAGTGGGCTGCCATTGCCTTCTCCAAGTTGCTTTGTAATATTGACTAACACTTTTTCTACTTATGTTGTAGGTAAGATTCAAGAATGTCCTTTCATTAATCTAACAGTGTTACAGTGTTAAAAGACAATGTTACAGTGAATTGGCTTTTTGTGCTTCATTTTTTGGTAAGGTAGTGATTCATAAATCTTTGTTCTCTTTCATATTAAAAGTTCTTCAATATTCCCTGTTCATTATTTTTCCTCTTAATATCTGTTCTCCAAAGTATCTTTTTTCCTTCTGTTTCCTTCTAGTGATGCTTTTTAAAGATTCCCTCAAGTTCACCTCATTTAAAAATCTTTCCCCTATAATATTTATATTGATCTCTACCAGAATTTCTTTTCTATATTTTCACAGATCAGTATTGTCATAAACTGGTATTCCAGAAGTGCAAACATATTTAGTTGCTTCAGCTTTTTTTCTCACATGTTTTAGTATTTATGTTTTGAGGAATATTGTTTTTCATTGTCATTAATGTTTATTTTAGACATAATATTTTACATAGGCTATTCAGTCTAGCATTTCTACAGTGTTAATCTCATTATAAGGTTACTATGGATCATATGTAAAATAATTTATTGTACAAGGGGAATATTTTCAAAACTATTAACTCAGATGGATATATTCAGGGAATTTCAAGATACACAGATTGAAATAAGAATACAGTTTTCACAAGAAGAACTAATGAAAATAAATGCGAACTATACCTTATGCTGTAAAGAGATTACTAGATAGCTCACCAATACATTCTTGATCTTGTTATTCTAGAAAATCACTAATCTTTTATAAAATGAAAGATAAGTACCATAGCTTTAGGAAATAAATCATAAAATACAAATGTAGCAATATGAACATCATCTGAGGGATAAAAAGAATTTAAAAATTCTATTTACTACTGATTTTCAAAAAAATTTGCATAAGTAAAAATTTTTTTCTAATTTATAAATAATTAGGAATTCATCTTAATTGGTAAAACTATAACTGACATGAAAATTAGTGAAACACATTTTTTCATGCTCCAAAATTCCATTTTAAAAAATTGTTATTTTAACGTGGAGTATAACCTGTCAACAATGTTGAAATAGTTTCAGGTGGGTAGCAAAAGGACTCATCCATGCACATACACACACACACATATACACATTCTTTTCAAACTCCCCTCCCATCTAGTCTTCCACATAACATTGAGCAGAGTTCCCTGTGCAATACAGTAGATCTTGTTATCCATTTTAAGACTGTCATACTGAGTGAAGTCAAACAGAGAAGGAGAAATATCATATGACATCCCTTATATGTGGAATCTAAAAAGGAAATGATACAAATGAACTTACTTACAAAATAGAAACAGAATTACAGAGTTGGAGAAATAACTTATGATTACCGGGGGAAGAATGGGAGAAAGGGACAGTTAGGGAGTTTGGAGTTTGGGATCAACATATGCACATTGCTATATTTAAAATTCCATGTTTTGATATCTTGCTCAAGTATTTGATTAAAGATAGGCTGAACTCTTGTAAGGAGATAGAAGACAAATTTATGTACCAGTGAAATATCTTTAATCTTAAGCAACCGTTATCAACACACTGCAGGATATTCAACACAGAGTAAAAAATTCGACGTTAGTAAAGACTCAAGGACATGAGTTTGAGCAAGCTCTGGGAGTTGGTGATGGACAGGGAAGCCTGGTGTGCTGCAATCCATGGGGTTGCAAATAGTCAAAAATGACTGAGCAACTAAACTGGAAGATTCATGGTAAGCAAGGGCTATAATTTATTTATTTATGATAATTTGCTTCAAAAAAGGCATAAGTTAACATTTTATGAATTCATGTAAGCCTGATGATTACTTCTGATTATGTCTCATTAAAAAACAAAAGGTCATGCCTTTAGAAAGAGATCAAGATGGCAGAGTGGGACACTGGACTCACCTACCTTCATGAACACATCAAAACTCTATATACGTATATAAAACAACTTTCCCTGAAATTGACCTGGGAACTGGAAGAATAGTCGTTCTACAACTAAAGCTGTAAAGAGAAGAAAACAGACTTTGCACAAGACACAATCTGGTCAGGAAATGCACCTCTAGCAGGGTACAAGAAAAAGAAGACATCACAATCTTGGGGATCATATCTGAGGGCCTACATATCAGGGACCCCATCTCTGAAGTCCAATACCAGGGAGACAAGCCCATTAGCTGGTTTGAAAACCAGTGAGACTTACTGGAGGGATATAAGAAACCAAGATTCATTCTTAAGAGCACATACTTAGACTTGTTTGCTTCCAGTCACAGTGCAGAGGAAGCAAACTGAAAGTTGTCTACAGCTAGCTCAGATGGTAAAGAATCTGCCTGCAGTGCAGGAGACATAGGTTCAATCCCTGGGCTGGGAAGATCCTCTGGAGAAGGTAATAACAACCCACTCCAGTATTCTTGCCTGAAGAATCCCGTGGACAGAGGTGCCTGGTGGGTCACAGTCCACAGGGTTGCAAAGAGTCAGACACGACTGAGCAACTGACACTGGCCAACCTACCAGGACCACCCCAGTGGGTCCCACAGCCCACACATGTCTCCTGTTCCAGCACCTCTTTCTCCAGTGCTGCTCCCCACTGAGACAAAAGCTACCTTTGTCAGTGAGACTGCATATACTAGAAGGAAAAATAGCCAGGTCAGACCCACGCCCTTTCTCTAGCTAGGACTTGTCTTGGTATCCACACTTTGAAGGGAGTGAAGCTAGCTCCAGGGCAGAGACCAGCGCACACAGAGCAAAGTCCCATGTGTATGTGGGTAGGAGTGCGGACAGTTCAGTGATGGGGTACCAATCCCTCCAGTCCCAATCTAGCTACCAACTAAAGCGTGCAAACCAGGGGAAAAAGTAAAACCAGAACTAAGTACAGTTCCAAGCCCTCAGGCCCCTGCCATGTCCCAGACAAAGGTAGGGCCTGCCATAACACAGGGGAGAAACTCACTCAGGGCTCCTGCTCCAGCCCCTTGAGCCCTGATCATGCACCGCATAGAGTTGTGATGGCCACTAAACTTAAGAGAAGCCCCTGCTTGCAGCTGGCTCAGCTCCAGCATCTCCAACTCCAACCCTACCTCCCACCAGTGTGGAGGTTACCAGTACACATTGTGGGGAAGACACAGACCATGCTCACTAAGGATGAGCTCTTCCACTGAAGCCCCTGGACACATGCAGACTGTACAGATATGTTTCACATAAGGACATCACTTTAAGACTTGGATACATAAATGTTTCACCTAAATTCACAGAGACAAAGTTAAAATGAGAAATGAAGATATATGTATAAAATGAATGAATGAGAGAAAACCCTGAGAAAACCCTAATTAAATAGATAAGTAATTTACCTTAGGCTGGAGAAAATAAAAGATAAGACAAGAATACAACAATTGTAATGAAAAAAATATAGGTGATATAAATGAATACACAGTAATGTGAAAGACAAAATAATGGAAATAACCTAATCAGAACAGCATAAAGGATAAAATAATTAAAATGAGTACTGTTTAAGGACAGAGGATGAGATGGTTGGATAGCATCCTGATGCAATGGACATGAACTTGGGCAAACTCCAGGAGATGGTAAAGAACAGGGAGGCCTGGCATGCTCTAGTCCATGGGGTCACAAACAGTCAGACATGACTCAGTGACTGAACAACAAAATCATAGTTTAAGGAATTTTCAAGACAACATTAAGCATGCCAGCATTTGCGTTATTGGAGTCCCAGAAGAAAGAGAAAAATGAAGAAGATATATTTTATGAGACAATGGCTGAAAATTTCCAGAACCTGAAGAAAGAAACAGATACCCTGGAAAAGGAATCATACAGTCTCAAGCAAGAAAAATCCCAAAGCACCACAACTATCATAATTAAAATGATAGAAGTTAAAAATAAAACCCTTCTAAAGATAGCAAGAGAAAACAAGGAACTGCATACTGGGGATCTTCCATAAAGCTATTAGCTAATTTTTAAGCAGAAATTTGCAGGCCAATATACCAGAAAAATATAGATGCTAAAATCCTCAAGAAAGCATTAGCAAGCTAAAATGAACAATATATACAAAGCATTATACATAAGAATAAAGAATATATTCCAGAGATGCAAGCATGGTTCAGTATGCACAAATCAATGTGATAAGCCACGTTAACAAAAGGAGAAATGAAAATCAGATGATCAACTGTACAAAAAAAGGTCTTAATGACCCGGAAAACCATGATGGTGTGATTATTCACCTAGGGCCAGACACCCTGGAGTGTGAAGCCAAGTGGGCCTTATGAAGTATCACTATGAACAAAGCTAGTGGAGGTGATGGAATTCTGGCTGAGCTATTTCAAATCCTAAAAGACGATGCTGTTAAAGTGCTGCACACAACATGCTAGCAAATTGGGAAACTGAGCAGTGACCACAAGACTGGAAAATGTCAGTTTTCATTTGAATTTCAAAGAAGGGTAATGCAAAAGAATGTTCAAACACCATACAACTGCACTCATTTCACATGCTAGCAAGGTAATGCTCTCAATCCTTCAAGGTAGGCTTCAACAGTATATGAACCAAGAACTTCCATATGTTCTTGCTGGATTTAGAAAGGTCAGAGGAATCAGAAATCAAATTACCAACATCCATTGGATCATAGAAAAAGCAAGCAAATTCCAGAGAAAAATCCAAGTCTGTTTCACTGACTATGCTAAAGCCTTTGACTGTGGGAATCACAGTAAACTGGAAAATTCTTAAAGACATGGGAATACCAGACCACCTTATCTGCCTCCTGAGAAACCTAGGTGTAGATCAAGAAGCAACACTTAGAACTGGACGTGGAACAACAGACTGGTTCAAAACTGGGAAAGGAGTATGTCAAGGCTGTATACTATTACCCCATTCATTTAACTTATAGCAGAGTACAGTACATCATGTGAAATGCTGGGCTGGATGATGCACAAGCTGTAATCAAGATTGCTGGGAGAAATATCAATAGCCTCAGATATGCAGATGACACCACCCTTATGGCAGAAAGCAAAGAAGAAGTAAAGAGCCTCTTGATGAAAGTGAAAAAAGAGAGTGAAAAAGCTGGCTTAAAACTCAACATTTGAAAAATGAAGATCATGGCATTCAGTTCCATCATTTCATGACAAATAGATAGAGGAAAAAATGAAATAAGTGACAGACTTAATTTTCTTGGGCTCCAAAATCACTGCGGATGGTGAGTGCAGCCGTGAAATTAAAAGACACTTGCTCCTTGGAAGAAAAACTATGACAAACCTAGGCAGCATATTAAAAAGCAGAAATATTACTGTGCTGACAAAGGTCTATATAGTCAAAACTATGGTTTTTCCAGTAGTTGTGTACAGATATGAGTGTTGGACCGTAAAGAAGGCTGAGTGCTAAAGACTGATGCTTTCAAACTGTGGCGTTGGAGAAGACTCTTGAGATTCCCTTGGATATCAAAAAGATTAAACCAGCCAGTCCTAAAGGCATCAATCCTGAATATTCATTGGAAGGACTGATGCTGAAGCTGAAACTCCAATACTTTGGCCACCTGATCCAAAGAGCCAACTCATTGGAAAGGACCTTGGCAATAGGGAAGATTGAGGGAAGGGTGAGAAGGGGTCAAAAGAGAATGATATGGATGGATAGCATCATTGACTCAATGGACATGAGTTTCGGCAAACTCTGGGAGATAGTGAGGAACAGGGAAGCCTGTCGTGCTGCGGTCCATGGGGTCACAAAGTCAGACATGACTGAACAATGGAACAATGACAACATCTCAATAGATGCAAAACACCAATACAGTATACTAACACACATATATGGAATTTAGAAAGATGGTAACGATAACCCTGTATGCAAGACAGCAAAAGAGACACAGATGTATAGAACAGTCTTTTGGACTCGGTGGGAGAGGGAGAGGGTGGGATGATTTGGGAGAATGGCATTGAAACATGTATAATATCATATGTAAAATGAATTGCCAGTCCAGGTTTGATACATGATACTGGATGCTTGGGGATGGTGCACTGGGACGACCCAGAGGGATGGGGAGGGAGGAACGAGGGAGGTTCAGGATGGGGAACACGTGTATACCTGTGACAGATTCATGTTGATGTATGGCAAAACCAATACAATATTGTAAAGTAATTAACCTACAATTAAAATAAATAAATTTATATTAAAAAATAAAAAATAGATGCTAAAAAATTCTTTAGACATAATTCAACTTCCATTTATGACAAAAACTCTAAACAAAGTGAGTACAGTAAATTCACTGCATAAAATCCTTCAAGTTGCAAACTTTCCAAGATGTGAATGTGTGTTCACATGTCTAGTCATGTAAGATAGTTTGTGTGTCTAGCATATATATATCCTCCACAAGTGGTTGTGTTTTGTGTACTTTACTGTACAGTACTATATAGCGTACAGTAGTACAGCATCTTTATTCCAAGGCTAGGATGTCCAGAAGCAAATGTAAAGCAGTGATGATGTAGCTGGTACTACTATACCTGATAGGCACTATACTGTAACATTTAAAATGTTTTATTTTTGTGTTTGTTTTTTATGTATTATTTGTGTGAAAAGTATTATAAACCTATTACAGTACAGTATTATATAGTCAATTGTGTTAGTTGAGTACCTAGGCTAACTTTGTTGGACTTATGAATAAATTGGACTTACAAATGATCTCTTTGAACAGAACTAGTTGGCATGTAGGGAAATTACTGTATAGAAGAAACATGCATGCATGCATGCAAACTTCAGTCATGTCTGACTCTTTGCGACCACATGGACTGTAGCCTACCAGGCTTTTCTGCCCATGGAACTTTTCCAACAAGAATACTGGAGTGGGTTGCCATTTCCTCTTCTATGGGATCTTCCCAAGCCAGGTATTGAAACTGTGTCTCTTGCACTAAAAGTGGGTTCTTTACCGCTGTGACACCAGGGAAGCCCTTGATAAAATATAACATTTTGCAGCCATTTTGACCCAAGGATCCTTTTGAGAATGTAGCAGTTTATATATATTTCAAATATAAAGTTTAGATTTGTTATCAAATTATAAAATCAACACTGGTGGAGGGAAATAAATAAGTCTCCTTGGGATACCTTTAAGAAAATAATTATTTTAGTTATTTTATTAAGAGATCATCTTAAGTTCTATAAAATCCCAGAACTGAATTTTACTATTTACAACTTCTAGAGGTCTTTTCTGTTCCTGATTTCCAACCAGTCCATTTTATGAAAAGTGAACATTAGAAATGTGGAGTCTATATTTTTTCAGTATGATAGGAAATATTAAAATAGGGGAAAAAATTCATGACATTGGTCTCAGTTATTATTGGGTATGATACCAAAAGCACAGATAACAAAGAAAAGTGGACAAGTGAGGCTACAAACTAAAATGTTTCTGCACAGCAAAGAAAATAACAGTATGAAAACGTAACCTATGAAATAGAAGAAAATATTTCCAAACCCTGTATTTGATGAAGGTTTACTATTCAAAATGTGTAAAGAATTATTTTAACTCCATAGCCAAAAAGAAAAAAAAAACCCACATTTTTCCAACAAGATATTCAAATACCCAACAGACATATGTAAAAATGCTCAACATAACTAATACAAATAAAAGGGAATGCAAATGAAAACCACAATGAGTCATCAGCTCCTACCTGTTAGAAGGGCCATTATTTTTAAAATAGGAAAAAAAAATAAGGAAAAGAAAACAAGTTTTGGTGAGTATATGGATAAATTGGACCCCTCATATACTATTGGTAGAAATGTAAAATTGTGCAGTTGCCCTGGAGAACAGCAAGGAGGTTCCTCAAAATTAAAAATAGAACTACCATATGATCTAGCAATCCTACTCCGGATATATATCCAAAAGAACTGTAATCATGATCTTAAAATTATATCTGCGCTTCTCTGTTCACTACCATCCAACCATCTCATCCTCTGTCGATGGCATCACCGACTCGAAGGGCATGAGTTTGAGCAAGCTTCAGGAGTAGGTGATGGACAGGGAACCTTGGCATGCTGCAGTCCACAGGGTAGCAAAGAGTCGGACATGACTGAGTGACTGAACTGATGTTCACTACAGCAATATTCACAAGTACCAAGAAATGTAAACAAATCTCTGTCAATAGATAAATAAATATAATGTCTTAGCCATTTAAGAAGTAAATCCTATCTCTATTTTCTATATTCTTTCTGTCTTGCCCAGGCATGCTTTGAAAGAATATGAATACAGCTATTTCACTGATTGATTATAATATTCCTTGATAGATTGACTCTTAATGGCTTATAAATAATCCCTATGCAATCCCCCTGATTCTCAAGTGTAGGATAACTGATAAAGACCTGAATTATTTCAGATCAGAGAAATAGCTGGATAATTCCTACTGCTGGAGCTTCAGGATCTACTGATTTCTATCTTTAATTAGATTCTGATCTTATACACTATTACTGACTTGATTCCATTCTTTGGACATGTTTTTAAAATCAGTTTTCCTCTAAGGCCCTCTTTGCGGTTCATCCTGTAATTTCAAACATACAGCAAATTTTCTTACTTCCTAGACACAACCTATTGTATACACTTTGCTAACAGTTGTCCCCATTAACTTCTTCCACCTGAATTGTGCCTCTTGCCTCAATCCCTATTAATTTGTCTTAAAGTCACCATCTCTGAAACTGGCAGAGGAAAATCAAAGGACTTATCTCTAAGCACTGTTTTTAGAGGCAGTGACATGAGATTCTAGGAGTTGGGACAGTGGCAGGAACTCAGTTAATAAGAAACTGCAGAGAAAAGGTAAGAATAATACCAAGAGCAGAACTGATGAGTCTAACTTGCTGAGTACTGAACTAGGAGTTCTTATAGTGTGTTTACTCAGTCATTTCTGGCTCTTTGTGACCCTATGAACTGTAGCCCGCCAGGCTTCTCTGTCCGTGGAATTTTCCAGGCAAGAATACTGGAGCAGGTTGCCATTTCCTTCTCCATCTTGTAGCTAGAGGGATTAGAATAAAGTACAGGCTGAATCTTAACAGAGTCTTGAACAAAAATATACTATTTTACTAAGTTGATTTAATGTCACCCTGCCAGAGCATACTTGACAAAGGTGTGAGGACATCTCTGTGCCTGTAAAGAGAACAGGCAGAGGTGTGACTATCTCCATTTGACTCATGAGGAGGCAGAGAACAAAACTGTCTGGTTTGAGTCAAGGCTGATGTTGTTAACAGCAGCTATTTATACTCTCTATAGCATAGTTTTATATCTAAATGTTTCCTTTAAACTAACAGTCACAGGAACATTGAGTTTGCTTCTAAACTTGCAGACTTTTTTAATATTCATAAAAGAAAGTTACTTGTTAACAATGTTTATTTGAGGTAATCTATAAAGACAGTCCTGTACTTCTCCACACATCTAAGATCAATAAATTAGATGCTACAAAATGTCTTTGGGGGATGTGATTGATTCATTGATTTTTCAATATTTTAACATTCCTTTAAAGCTATTGTATTAACTCTATAAAGTTCCTACTAAATTTGGTCTATTACATTTTATGAAGCTACATAAATTAATTTTAACTACTGAGCATCCTCTTTTTCCACAAAGCAGTTAGAAGAAAAAAAAATTTTGAGAATTCAATGAAAATTACAATAATTACCAACTGCATGCTACTATAAAAATACATTCTGCCCCTGACTTAATGTGTCACTTAGTCATATCTTAAGTCTTGACATATTTCCTGTGGGTGGAAAATTAATTCTGACTACTTAATTTAATACTATACTATTTTAGAATGATGTTTTTAAGTACATATGCTACTGTTATTCTTTTGAAAACTTTATTCCTTTAGTTTTATTAGTGCGGACATACCTGCTATTATTATAAAGTTTACATAAAATGATCTTTCTACATTATGGTTTGTCTTAGGATTTAAATAGTAGTTTTTTATCATATAATAATTT
>SJYF01001440.1:1806572-1818035 GCA_006410515.1 Procapra przewalskii | reverse complement strand
GCTGACTAGATTTTTTTCCATTAAAAAATGTAATTTAATATGAAAGATACAACTTATGCCACGTGAAAGGAGAAATTAGTCGGCATTATAAGATTTATCCAAAAATTTTAGTGTCTTGCAAAACAGTTCTAAATGATAAATGAGTAAATATATCAATAAACCTTAATCATTACAAAAGAAGTTATTCATCCCCCTACATATAAAGCTAAGTCTACAGAAACCAAAGCATTTACTTTATCATTGTTACCTAATATGATTTATTGACACTGAAAATACAGGTCTCAGAGAAACACAAAATGGAAATATTCCAGAAATGGAAAACAGGTTTGCAGTATTCCAGTAAATTATCTTTCCCTCTGTGTGTGGAACTATAATTAATACTTCTAATGCCTGAGTTAGGGATTGCCAGAACAACAATGAAGAATGCAAATGAATTAAATTAAGAGAATTAAGAAAATAAATTAATGAATCCAGGCCCCCCCCCAAAAAAAACCCCAAAACATAAAAAAAACAAAACCTCTTACCAAAAAATTATAAAAATTGGGAACAAAGAGTTCTTTTATGTCTAAATTATTCAAGTGATTGCCTTATATCTTTGTGTTAAATTCTATACTATTTATGTGCTAAGTTGCGTTAGTCGTGTCTGACTCTTTGAGACCACTTGGACTGTAGCCCATCAGGCTCCTCTGTTCATTGGATTTTCCAAGCAAAGATACTGGAGTGGGTTGCCATTTCCTTCTCCAGGGGATCTTCCCAACCCAGGGATCAAACCCGGGTCTCTTAGATTTCCTGCATTGGCAGCCAGGTTCTTTACCACTAACGCCATGAACGTGGCTCTCTATGCTATTTACAATATACCCTATTATACAATATTTACAATAAAGAAACATAAAATATTATGAAAACAAGTTTTTAAAGAGCAAATGTTGTATATTCAGGTATTTTCACCCACATATCACTGATATTACAGAAAGGTGCAAGCATGCCAAGTCGCTTCAGTCATGTCCACCTCTTTGCGACCTCATGGACTGTGGCCTGCCAGGCTCCTCTGTCCATAGGATTCTCCAGGCAAGAACACTGTAGTGGGTGGCCACGACCTTCTCCAGGGGATCGTCCCAACCCAGGAATCGAACTTGTATGCCTTACGTCTCCTGCATTGCAGACAGGTTCTTTACCACTTGCACCACCTGGGAAGTCCTTTCGAGAAAGATAATCACACAGTAATTACTTTTAAAGGAAGACGATGCTTAAGAAAGAATTCTGCTTATCTCTATAGCCATGTCACAGTTCTACTAGTTACTTGTTATGAGATAGGAAAACTAACCTTATGAATAAGAAGTTATATTTCATCAGTAATTACACAGAAATGGAAATCTATATGGGAAAATATCACATACTTAAGATTGTATAAGTGTTATATTATGCTATTTGAAACTGCATAACTATGTAGGAATATAAATGAGGTGAAGGCATATTATACAATTTTGAAATTTAAACAATTTTCACTAGAATTTAGATTCTGGATTCAAAAAGAGAAACAAACATTTGTCAAATTATTTCCCATTAGCTCTTCATTGATGGTATTCAATGTGATGTGTTTTTCACCTGTAAAATCCCACACAGTTCAAATTTCTTTGAGTATTCCCATAGCAAAAATGTATTCACTTAAAAAAAAAAAATCTAGATTCCAAGCACACAGTTAACACTTTTTGTTTTTTTTGTTTTTTTTTTGTTTTGTTTTGTTTGGTCAGTAGGTAATTCATAAAACAAAACCCACAAAAACAAAACAATATGAACTGCTTTTCAAAATATCATTTGATTTATACTTTTAAAAAGAACTGGATGCTTTGAGACAAAGTTTTGCCAGTTAAAAATATGTGTGCTATACTTCACTTTGTAAGGAAAATAGTTTTAATTATTTAGCATGTATTTGAGGTGGTTTGCCTGAAAAATGTAAAGGTCCTTTGGTGGTGATTAGAAAATTTGCCTGGAAATTTCTAAAAATGATGTGTCTTTAAGGTAGCCAATGAATACTTATGATGGGATTAAAGAAAATAATGTTCACTCTGACAATGAGAAGCCTGCACTTATGCTTCAGTGGAACAATTATTATTAGCATGAGTTTGAATGTAATCATGAGAAGTTGTTTGAAGAAGGAAGCATGAAACTGATTTAGAGTAAAGACAATTGAATTAGGAAAGAAAAGGTGACTCCTACGCAGCAATGCCAGGTAAAACAAAGAGAATGCCATTGCTAATTCTTTGCTTTTTTTCAGATACCACTCTGAGCTATCCTAGCTCACTAAAGTCTCCTAATTATACTTACAGGAAAAAAGTTAAAATGCTAATTTATGGTGGTGTGACACTTTTTCAAATGCCTAACAGGGTTATAGTGTATCGAAAATTAAAATGAAATTTCCTTTGCCCTGTGTTAAAATACATGTTCATATGATCTGACATTAAAAAATGAAAGTAAAGCCTTTCGGAGGAGAAATTAATTACACATTCTTTCTATGCCTTCCCTGTCACATATCTTCCTATTATCATGCATATTATTAGAGTTTTTAAGCATTTTGTGAGAAATTCTGCTAGCATCATTTCTTCTGGAAACATGAGTTCTAAACTATGGTGTTTATTTTATAAACACTCTAGACTTGTACTTTTGATTTTTCCAATGTAGCTTATAGCAAAACCATTTATTAATTGAGAACTATAGATGTATAAAACAAGGAAAGTATTTTTGACAGCATCCCAGAAATTCTGTGCCAGTCAGAATTTGAAGGGTCATGATCCTGGAAGAAAGGATAGTTCTTGGAGATGAACCCAAACACTGTGCATGCAAGCACTCCTTTGGCATATTTGCCAATTCTAAAGTAGAATGGGCTCTGGAGCGGCCAGCAGCAGCTGCGTGGTGATACCCCACAGCCAAGGTCAGGAGCGAAGGCCGTAAGGAGATACCTCATGTCCAAAGTAAGTGGCAGTGGCTGTGCTTTGCTGGAGCAGCTGTGAAGAGATACCCCACGTCCAAGGTAAGAGAAACCCAAGACAGGCACTGAAGAGGGCATCAGAGGGCAGACAGACTGAAACCATATTCACAGAAAACTAGCCAATCTGATCACATGGACCACAGCCATGTCTAACTCAATGAAACTAAGCCATGTGGTATAGGACCACCCAAGACGGATGGGTCATGTTGGAAAGTTATGACAAAATGTGGTCCATTAGAGAAGGGGGTGGCAAACCACTTCAATATTCTTGCCTTGAGAACTCCATGAACAGTATGAAAAGGCAAAGACATAGAACACTGAAAGATGAACTCCCCAGGTTGGTAGGTGCCCAATAAGCACCTGGAGATCAGTGGAGAAATAACTCCAAGAATGAAGGGATGGAGCCAAAGCAAAAACAATACCCAGAAGTGGATGTGACTGGTGAATAGAAGCAAAGTCTCATGTGTAAAGAGCAATATTTCATAGGAACCTGGGATGGTAGGTCCACGAATCAAGGCAAATTGGAAGTGATCAAACAGGAGATGGCAAAAGTGAATGTCGACATTTTAGGAATCAGCAAATTAAAATGGGCTGGAATGGGTGAATTTAACTCAGATGGCCATTGTATCTACTACTGTGGGCAGGAATCCAATAGAAGAAATGGAGTGGCCATGATGGTCAGCAAAAGAGTCTGAAATGTAGTACTTGGATGCAGTCTCAAAAAAGACAGAATGATCTCTGTTTCCAAAGCAAACCATTCAATATCACAGTAATCCAAGTCTATGCCCCAACCAGTAACACTGAAGAAGCTGAAGTTGAACAGTTCTGTGAAAATCTACAAGACCTTTTAGAACTAACACCCCAAAAAGATGTCCTTTTCATTATAGGGGATTGGAATACAAAAGTAGAAAGTCAAGAAACACCTGGAAAATTTGGCCTTGGAATACAGAATGAAGGAGGGCAAAGGCTAACAGAGTTTTGCCAAGAGAATGCACTGGTCATAGCAAACACCCTCTTCCAACAACATAATATAAGAGTCTGCACATGGACATCACCAGATGGCCAACACCAAAATCAGATTGATTATATCCTTTGCAGCCAAAGATGGAGAAGCTTGATACAGTCAGCAAAAACAAGACTAGGAGCTGACTGTGGCTCAGATCATGAACTCCTTATTGCAAATTCAGACTTAAATTGAAGAAAGTAGCGAAAACCACTAGACCATTCAGATATGACCTAAATCAAATTCTTTATGATTATTCAGTGGTAGTGACAAATAGATATAAGGGTCTAGATCTGATAGATAGAGTGCCTGATGAACTATGGACAAAGGTTTGTGACATTGTACAGGAGACAGGGATTAAGACCATTGCCATGGAAAAGAAATGTGAAAAAGCAAAATGGTAGTCTGAAGAGGCCTTACAAATAGTTGTGAAAAGAAGAGAAGTGAAAAACAAAGGAGAAAAGGAAAGATATACTCATTTGAATGAAGAGTTCCAAAGAATAGCAAGGAGAGATAAGAAAGCCTTCCTCAGTGACCAGTGAAAAGAAACAGAGGGAAATAACAGAATGGGAAAGGCTGGAGATCTCTTCAAGAAAATTAGAGATACCAAGGGAAAACATTTCATGTAAAGATGTGCTCAATAAAGGACAGAAATGGTATGAACCTAACAGAAGCAGAAGATATTAAGAAGAGGTGGCAAGAATACACAGAAGAACTGTACAAAAAAGATCTTCACAACAAAGATAATCACAATGGTATGATCACTCACCTAGAGCCAGACATACTGGAATGTGGAGTCAAGAGGGCCTTAGGAAACATCACTATGAACAAAGCTAGCGGAGGTGATGGAATTCCAGTTAAGATATTTCAAATCCTAAAAGACTGTGCTGTGAAAGTGCTGCACTCAATATGCCAGCAAATTTGAAAAACTCAGCAGTGGCCATGGGACTGGAAAAGGTCAGTTTTCATGCCAATCCCAAAGAAAGGCAATGCCAAAGAATGCTCAAACTACCACACAATTGCACTCATCTCACACACTAGCAAAGTACTCCTTAAGATTCTCCAAGTCAGGCTTCAGCAATATGTGAACCATGAATTTCCAGATGTTCAAACTGGATTTAGAAAAGGCAGAGAAAGCAGAGATCAAATTTCCAACATCCGCTGGATCATGGAAAATGCAACAGAGTTCCAGAAAAACATCTATTTCTGCTTTATTGACTATGCCAAAGCCTTTGACTCTGTGGATCACAATAAACTGTGGAAAATTCTGAAAAAGATGAGAATATCAGACCACCTGACCTTTCTCTTGAGAAATCTGTATGCAGGTCAGGAAGCAACAGTTAGAACTGGACATGGAACAACAGACTGGTCCCAAATAGGAAAGGGAGTACGTCAGGGCTCTTATATTGTCACCCTGCTTATTTAACTTATATGCAGAGTACATCATGAGAAATGATGGAAGAAGCACAAGCTGGAATCAAGATTGCCAAGAGAAATATCAATAACCTCAGCTATGCAGATGACACCACCCTTATGGCAGAAAGTGAGGAAGAACAAAAGAGCCTGTTGATGAAAGTGAAAGAGGAGAGTGAAAAAGCTGGCTTAAAGCTCAACATTCAGAAAACGAAGATCATGGCATCTGGGCCCATCACTTCATGGCAAATACATGGGGAAACAGTGGAAACAGTGGATGACTTTATTTTGGGGCACTCCATAATCACTGAAGTAGGTGACTGCAGCTGTAAAACTAAAAGATGCTTACTCCTTGGAAAGAAAGTTATGACCAACCTAGATAGCATATTATAAAGCAGAGATTTTATTTTGCCAACAAAGTCCATCTAGTCAAGGCTACGATTTTTCCAATAGTCGTGGATGGATGTGAGTGTTGGATTATAAAGAAAGACGAGTTCCAAAGAACTGATGCTTTTGAACTGTGGTGTTGGAGAAGACTCTTGAGAGTCCCTTGGACTGCAAGGAGATCCAGCCAGTCCATCCTAAAGGAGATCAGTCCTGGGTATTCATTGGAAGGACTGATGTTGAAACTGAAACTCCCAATACTTTGGCCACCTGATGTGGACAGCTGACTCATGTTAAAACACCCTGATGCTGGGAAAGATTGAGGGCAGGAGGAGAAGGGGATGACAAAGTATAAGATGGGTGGATATCATCACTGACTCAATGGTTATGAATTTTGGTAAACTTCAAGTGCTGGTGATGGACAGGAAGGCCTGGTGTGCTGCCGTCCATGGGGTAGCAAAGAGTCAGACACAACTGAGTGAGTGAATTGAACTGAACTGAAAGTAGAATGAAAACTAGACCATTCCTGTTTCCTGAGAAATAGTTATGCAGGTCAAGAAGCAACAGTTAGAAACTTACATGGAACAATGTTCTAGTTCAAATTGGAAAAGGAGTACATCAAGGCTCTATATTGTCACCTTGCTTATTTAAGTTATATACAGAGTACATCCTGCCAAATGCAAGGATGAATTGAATCAAAATCTGGAATTAAGATTTTCTGGAGAAATATCAATAACCTCAGATATGCAGATGATACAATTCTAATGGCAGAAAGCAAAGAAGAACTAAGTAATCTCTCAATAAAGGGGAAAGAAGAGTGAAAAAGCTGGCATAAAACTCAAGTCATAAAACTGCATCATGGCATCCAGTCCCATCACTTCATGCAAATAGATGGGGAAACAGTAGAAACGGTGACAGAATTCATTTTCTTGGGTTTCAAAATTGCTGCAGATAGTGACTGGAGCCATAAAATTACAAAAAGCTTGCTCCTTGGAAGGAAAGCTATTCCAAACCTAGACAGCACATTAAAAGGCAGAGACATCACTTTGCTGATTTAAGTACATATAGTTAATTCTATGCTTTTTCCAATAGTCATGTATGAATGTGCATTTGAGCCATAAAGAAGGCTGAATTCTGAAGAAATGATGCTTTTGAATTGTAGTGGTGGATAAGACTCTTGAGACTCCCTTCAGCGGCAAGGCAATCAAACCAGCCAGTCCTAAAGGAAATCAACCCTGAATATTCATTGGAAGAATGATGCTGATGTTGAGGCTCCAATACTTAGGCCACTTGATGCGAAGAGCTGACTCATTAGAAAAGACCCTGATACTAGGAAGTCTAAAGCAAAAGGAGAAGTGGGTGGCAGAGGATGAGGTGGTTAGATAGCATCAGGTATTCAGTGAACATGGATTTGAGCAAACTCTGGAAGGTAGTGAAGAACAGGGAAGCCTGACATGCTACTGTCCATGGGGTCACAAAAAGAGTCAGACATGACTTAGCAACTGAACAACAAAAACAACAAGAAAATAGAATGTAGCAATATACAGAACAATACACTTAACTCTCACACTTGACTTCTCCACTTGATACCAAATAAATGTGTGGGGTTTTTTCTCACACTCTGCAATTCTCTGACACTATCTGGGTGTCCTATAATTGGATTCCATTTGATACTAACCACAGAGTTCACCGACTGATTGCCCACTTCTTCTACACTTGAAACCTTAATTGCAAGTTTTTCAGATCCCCAGGTTACCAACAACTTCTGTCCCACTGGAAAGAAATTGGAGGTTCCCACTATCCCTCCTCAAGTTTTATAATTTTCTAGATGGCTCATGGGACCCAGGAAAACAGTTGATTTGCCACTGCTTACAAAGGTAGCTCAGACAGTACATAAACAGTTTATGTACTAGGCTTCCCTGGTAGCTGAGATGGTAAAGAATCTGCCTTCAGTGCAGGAGACCTGGGTTCTATTCCTGGGTTTGGAAGATCCCCTGGAGAAGGGAGTGGCAACGTACTCCAGTATTCTTGCCTGGACAATCCCATGGGCAGAGGAACCTGTTGGGCCACAGTCCATGAGGTAGCAAAGAGTTGGACATGACTGAGTGACTAACACTTTCATTTTCAAAAGGATATAATAAAGGACACAAATGAACAGACAGGTGAAGAAATATATAGAGCATGGTATGCAAGGGTTGAGAAGCAGAGTTTTCTGTCCCAGTGAGGTATAACACATTCCCAGCACTTAGATGTGTTCACGGACCTGGAAGCCCTGATTCCCATACTTAAGAGACTTTTGTGGAGGCTTCATCAGGCTTGATTAACTGCTAACCCATTTTCCAGCCCTACTCTCCTCTTCAGAGGATGAAGCATGGGTAGGGATGAAATTTGGAAGCTTCTCCTTCTAGTCATAACCTGATCTTTCTAGTAGTGAGCAGCCCCATCTGACAGTTCCCTCATTAGAACAAAAGACACTCCCATCATCCAGAGAAGTCCAGGAGATTTAGTCAGGAATTCTGCATCAATCACTTGGTCACTCAGGAAATTACAAGGATTTTAGGAGCTCTGTGTCAGGAACCAGGGTCAGACACCAAATATTAGCAGGAACCAGGATCAGAGACCAATATAGGTATAGTATTATATTATACTATATTCACAGTCACAGGCAAGAAGCTTGAAACTGGGCTTGGAGGGCTTGCAGGTTCAAGATCCAAGAAAGCAGGACGTTCAGACAATTAAACTCATGTCTGTGCACTGATTGCCTTCACAAGCATTTGTGATTTCTGAGCTGCCCAGGATGAAAAGCTAAGAAAGCCATCAGAAAGTGACAAAAAAATCTGAGAGGACCTTTTGCTATTCTTGTGATATGGAGGGAAAAAAATGGACAAACAAGAGAAGTGGCCCGAGTAAAATGCACAGGCTTTCAGCTGAAGAACCCTCAAGTCTTGATCCAAAGATTAAGCTCAAACCAGAGGTACAATGGGGCTTACAAGGTTTGAAACTTGACTCAAGTCATCTTGGTCTCTGCATTATGCCTGGCATGCTGTGATTCATGGGGTGGCAAAGAGTAGGGCACGACTGAGCAATTGAACTGAACTGAACTGAACAGAGAACAAGTTGAGAAAAAAAAACTTCTTCCTCCAGAGCATCTGTGATCTTTTATACAACTGTTTCAGTTTAGTTCAGTTCAGTCACTCAGTCATGTCTGACTCTTTGTGACCCCATGAATCGCAGCACACCAGGCCTCCCTGTCCATCACCAACTGTCTGAGTTCACTCAGACTCACGTCCATCACGTCAGTGATGCCATCCAGCCATCTCATCCTCTGTCATCCCCTTCTCCTCCTGCCCCCAATCCCTCCCAGCATCAGAGTCTTTTCCAATGAGTTAACTCTTTGTATGAGGTGGCCAAAGTACTGGAGTTTCAGCTTTAGCATCATTCCTTTCAAAGAAATCCCAGGGCTAATCTCCTTCAAAATGGACTGGTTGGACCTCCTTGCAGTCCAAGGGACTCTCAAGAGTCTTCTCCAACACCACAGTTCAAAAGCATCAATTCTTTGGTGCTCAGCTTTCTTCAGAGTCCAACTCTTACATCCATACATAACCACAGGAAAAACCATAGCCTGACTAGATTCACCTTTGTTTGCAAAGTAATGTCTCTGCTTTTCAATATGCTATCTAGGTTGGTCATAATTTTTCTTCCAATGAGTAAGCGTCTTTTAATTTCATGACTTCAGTCACCATCTGCAGTGATTTTGGAGTAAAAAAATAAATAAAGTCTGACACTGTTTACACTGTTTGCCCATCTATTTCCCATGAAGTGATGGGACCAGATGCCATGATCTTCGTTTTCTGAATGTTGAGCTTTAAGCCAACTTTTTTACTCTCCATTTTCACTTTCATCAAGAGGCTTTTTAGTTCCTCTTCACTTTCTGCCATGTGGGTGGTGTCATCTGCATATCTGAGGTTATTGATATTTCTCCCAGAAGTCTTGATTCCAGCTTGTGTTTCTTCCAGTCCAGCGTTTCTCATGATGTACTCTGCATGTAAGTTAAATAAGCAGGGTGATAATATACAGCCTTGATGTACTCTTTTTCCTATTTGGAACCAGTCTGTTGTTCCATGTCCAGTTCTTACTGTTGCTTCCTGACCTGCATACAGGTTTCTAAAGAGGCAGGTCAGGTGGTCTGGTAGCCCCATCTCTTTCAGAATTTTCCAGAGTTTATTGTGATCCACATAGTCAAAGGCTTTGACATAGTCAGTAAAGTAGAAGTAGATGTTTTTCTGGAAATCTCTTGCTTTTTTAATGATCTAGCAGATGTTAGCAATTTGATCTCTGGTTCCTCTCTGCCTTTTCTAAAACCAGCTTGAACATCTGGAAGTTCATGGTTCACATATTGCTGAAGCTTGGCTTCAAGAATCTTGAGCATTATTTTACTAGCATGTGAGGTGAGTGCAATTGTGCAGTAGTTTGAGCATTCTTTGGCATTGCCTTTCTTTGGGATTGGAATGAAAAGTGACCTTTTGTTTCAGATGAGATTAAAAGAAAAAAATACTAAGTATGCCAAGGAAAAGAAATCAGAAAAAAATAACACAGGAGGAATAGACCCTTAAGAGGCTCTAAATGCTAGAAATATTACACACTGAATTTATAAATTTCTAAAGGGCAATGGCAGATTTAAGTTATTTTTAGACCTGGCAAAAGGTTTAATGAAAGTAAGCACAGTGCATACCAAAAATTGAGAAAACAGACATACTTCTGGTAGGCAGAAGCATAAAAGGGAAACGTATAAGTGACAAAAATGAATCAATCATCCTTCAATTTTACATTCTTTTCCTAAGTAATCTCACGATCAACTTGTTGCCCCTTATAACAAGTTTGACTGGATATGAATGTGATGTGATAGAAATGAACCTTCTGGAAGTAAGGCACCTTAATATCTCCACGGGCCTGCATTTTCAGTGGCTTGGCTTGTTTCTTCTGGAGAATGAAATAGCAACCCATTCCAGTTTCCTTGTCCAGGAAATTCGATGGATAGAGGAGCCTGGTGGGCTATGGTCCATGGGGTCACAAGAGTCAGACACGACTTAGCGACTAAACAACTGGATAACGCAGCAGCTGTAGTTCATCCTAAGAGTCAGTCAATACCATCTTGTCCTCACATTTGATTGTTTGTATCAAGACATGCATAGCTTCCATAGATTCCTATGGCTTCTATATTAGAAACTAGTGTTTCTTCATATCATCTTATTTTGAAATCTCCAACAGAGAATATAATTATTACTGTCTTTGGTGGTCTCATATTGGTGAGGTTAATACAATGAATCATACCATACATATTTTTAATTTTACCTATTTTTTCCTGAATTGGCATATAAGCTTACAGAGGGTGGGTATTTTTGTCAGTTTGGTCACTGATCTATTCCCAGTATCTGAAACACATACTATGACAGAGATAGAGTATTTGTTAAATATATACCTATAAATAATTCCATCAGTTAATAATTCATTCTTTTCTTTGGTCCATCATCTTGACATGACAAAGTTTATCTTTGTTATTTGGTAATTTTTTTAAAAAAATCTAAAACAATTTAATTGAAAATTTACACACTTTTTTTTTTCAATTTCAATAGTAAAGAAATATAAGTACATTGGCTAAAAAAGCCCTAATATACTG
>SJYF01001440.1:1758108-1774998 GCA_006410515.1 Procapra przewalskii | reverse complement strand
ATTTCCAGTATTCTGGGAGGTGGGTCATAGAGGATCCTGCTGTGATTTATGTCAGAAAGTGTTTTGCCTATGTTCTCCTCTAGGAGTTTTATAGTTTCTGGTCTTACATTTAGAACTTTAATCCATTTTGAGTTTATTTTTGTGTGTGGTGTTAGAAAGTGATCTAGTTTCATTCTTTTACAAGTGGTTGGCCAGTTTGAAATATACTATGTTCGTGGATCAGAAGGATCAATATAATGAAAATGAGCATACTACCCAAAGCAATCTACAGATTCAATGCAATCCCTATCAAGCCACCAGCAGTATTTTTCACAGAACTAGAACAAATAATTTCAATATTTGTATGGAAATACAAAAAGCCTCAAGTAGCCAAAGCAATCTTGAGAAAGAAGAATGGAACTGGAGGAATTAACTTGCCTGACTTCAGGCTCTACTACAAAGCCACAGTCATCAAGACAGTATGGTACTGGCACAAAGACTGAAATATAGATCAATGGAACAAAACAGAAAGCCCAGAGATAAAACCACACAACTATGGACACCTTATCTTCGACAAAGGAGGTAAGAATATTCAATGGAGTAAAGACAATCTCTTTAACAAGTGGTGGTCCTGGGAAAACTGATTTCCTTTAGAATTGACTGGTTAGATATCCCTGCAGTTCAAGGGACTCTCATGAGTCTTCTACAACACCACAACTCAAAATCATCAATTCTTCGGTGCTCAGCTTTCTTCACAGTCCAACTCTCACATCCATACATGGCCACTGAAAAAATCATAGCCTTGGCTAGACTAACCTATGTTGGCAAGGTAATGTCTCTGCTTTTTAATATGCTGTCTAGATTCATCATAGCTTTTCTTCCAAGGAGAAGCATCTTTTAATTTCATGGCTGCAGTCACCATCTGCAGTGATTTTGGAGCCCCCCCCCCAAAAAAAAATAAAGTCTGTCACTGTTTCCATTGTTTCCCCCATCTATTTGTCATGAAGTGATGGGACCAGATACCATGATCTTAATTTTCCAAATGTTGAGTTTTAGGCCAACATTTTCACTCTCCTTTTTCAATTTCATCAAGAGGCCTCTGTAGTTCTTCACTTTCTGCCATAAGGGTGGTGTCATCTGCATATCTGATGTTATTGATACTCTTTTCCCGATTTGGAATCAGTCTGTTGTTCCATGTCCAGTTCTAACTGTTGCTTCTTGACCTCTATACAGATATCTTAGGAGGCAAGATCAGGTGGTCTTTTATTCCCATTTCTTTAAGAATTTCCCACAGTTTGTTGTAATCCACACAAAGGCTCTGGCATAGTCAATAAAGCAGAAGTAGATGATTTTCTGGAACTCTGTCGCTTTTTTGATGATCCAATAGATGTTGGAAATTTGATCTCTGGTTCCTCTGCCTTTTCTAAATCCAGTGTTAACATCTGTAACTTCATGGTTCACATACTGTTAAAGCCTGGCTTGGAAAATTTTAATACTTTCACAGCATCATCTTTTAGGATTTGAAATAGCTCAACTGGAATTCCATCACCTTCACTAACTTTGCTCATAGTGATGATTCCTAAGGCCCACTTGACTTCACATTCCAGGATGTCTGGCTTAGGTGAGTGATCACACCATTGTGATTATCTGGGTCATGAAGATCTTTTTTGTACAGTTATTCTGTGTATTCTTGCTGCCTCTTCTTAATATATTCTGCTTCTATTAGGTTCATACCATTTCTGTCCTTTATTGAACCCATCTTTTCATGAAATATTCCCTTAGTATCTCTAATTTTCTTAAAGAGATCCCTAGTCTAGTCCATTCTATTGTGTTCCTCTCTTTGCACTGATCACTGAGGAAGGCTTTCTTATCTATCCTTACTATTCTCTGGAACTCCACATTCAAATGTGCATAGATATGCATACATTAAACAATGTATAGCAACTATAATCATTTTTTTTTCTGTTCTTCAGTTGCTAAGTCATGTCCAGTTCTTTTTACCCTCACAGACTGCAGTATGCCAGGCTCCATGTCCCTTCAGGAGCAATAATCTTTTAATTTAATGCCTGTAGTCACCATCTGCAGTGATTTGGGAGCCCAAGAAAATCAAATCTGTCAATAATTCCACTTTTTTCCAGTCTATTTGCCATGAACTGGTGGGACAAGATGCCATGATCTTAGTTTTTTAATGCTGAGTTTTAAGCCAGGTTTTATTTTCCTCACTTTCTACCATTAGAATGGTATCATCAGCATAACTGAGGTTGTTGATATTTCTCCTGGAAATCTTAATTCCAGCTTGTGATTCATCCAGCCTGAAATTTTGTGTGATGTACTCTGCATATAAGTTAAACATGCAGGGTGACAATATACAGCTTTGACGTCATCCTTTCTAATTTGGAACAAGTCCATTGTTCCATCTCCAGTTCCAACTGTTGCTTCTAGACTTGCATACAGGTTTCTCAAGGTGGTCTGGTATACTCATCTCTTTAAGAATTTTCCACAGTTTGTTGTGATTCACACAGTCAAAGGCTTTAGCATAGTCAATGAAGCAGAAGTAGCTGTTTTTCTGGAATTCCCTTGCTTTTTCTATGATATAATGAATGTTGGCAATTTGATCTCTGGTTCCTATGATTTTTCTAAACCAAGCTGCACATCTGGGAGTTCTCGATTCATGTACTGCATTTTGAGCATAATCTTGCTGGCATGTTAAATAAATACAGTTGTGTGGTAGTTTGAACATTCTTTGGCATTGCCTTTCTTTGGGATTGGAATGAAAACTGATCTTTTCCAGTCCTCTAGGCACTACTGAGTTTTCCAAATTTGCTGGCATATTGAGTAGAGCACGTTAACAGAATCATCTTTGAGGATTTTAAATAGATTAGCTGAAATTCCATCCCCTCCACTAGCTTTGTTTGTAGTAATTCTTCCTAAGGCCCATTTGACTTCACACTTCATGATATCTGGCTCTGTGTGAGTGACCACACCATTGTGGTTACCGGGGTCATTAAGTCCTTTTCTGTACAGCTCTTCTGTATATTCTTGCCACCTCTTCCTACCTCTTTTGCTTCTGTTAGGTCTTTACCATTTCTGTCCTTTTTCATGTCCATCCTTGCATGAAATATTCACTTGATATCTCTAATTTTCTTGAAGAGATCTTTTGTCTTTCCCAATATATTGTTTTCCTCTATTTTTTTATTTTTATTTTTTGCATTATTCACTTAGAAAGGCCTTCTGATTTCTCCTTGCTATTCTCTGGAACTGTGCATTTAGTTGAGTATGCCTTTCCCTTTCTCCCTTGCCTTTTGCTTCTCTTCTTTTCTCAGCTATTTATAAAGTCTCCTCAGATAACCACTTTGCCTTCTTGCATTTATTTTTATTTGGGATGGTTTTGGTCACTGCTGCCTGTACAGTATTACAAAGGTCTGTTCATAGTTCTTCAGGCCCTCTGTCTATCAGATCTAATCCCTTGAATCTATTTGTCACCTCCACTGTATAATCATAAGGGATTTAATTTAGGTTATACCTGTATTGCCTAGTGGTTTTCTCTACTGTCTTCAATCTAAGCCTGAATTTTGCAATAACCAGCTCAGGATATGAGCAATAGTCAGCTCCAGGTCTTGTTTTCATTCACTATATAGAGCTTTTCCATCTTCAGCTGCAAGTAACATAATTAATCTGATTTTGGTAGTCACCAAATATCTGGTGATGTCCATATGTAGACTTTCCTCTTGTGTTTTTGGAAGGAAATATTTGCTATTGGAAAACTCTGTTAGTCTTTGTCCTGCTCCATTTTGTACTCCAAGACTAAACCTGCCTGTTATTTCAGATATCTCTTGACTTCTCATTTTTGCATTCCAATCCCCTATAATGAAAAGGACATCTCTTTTGGTGTTAGTTCTAGAAGGTCTTTATAGAAACACTTAACTTTGGCTTCTTTGGCAATACTACTTGGGACACAGGTTTGCATTACTTTGATATTAATGGTTTGCCTTTCAACAAATGGAGATGAACCAAGATCATTCTGTCATTTTTGGCCCAAGTACTGCATTTCAGACTCTTTTGTTGACAATGAGGACTACTCTAGTTCTTCTAAGGAATTTTTGCCCACAGTAGTAGATATAATGGTCATCTGAATTAAATTCTCCCATTCTCATCCATTTTATTTCACTGATTTCTAAGATATCGATATTTCCTCTTACCATCTTTACCTTGACCATGTCCATTTTACCTTCATTCATGGGCCTAACATTCCATCCAGGTTTCTATGTAAGATTGTTCTTTCTTTATATTCAAGTAAATCAGCATCACACTTTACTTTCACCACCAGACACATCAACAACTGAGCATCATTTCTGCTTTGACCCAGCCTCTTCATTCTTCCTGTAGCTATTAGTAGTTGCTATTTTCTCTTCCCTGGTAGCATATTGGACACCTTCCAACCTGAAGGGCTTATATTCCAGTGTCGTATCTTTTAACCTTCTCATACTGCTCATGGGGTTCTTGTGGCAAGGATACTGGAGTGGTTTGCCATTCCCTCATCCAGTAGACCATGTTTTGTCATAACTCATTGTGACCTGTCAGTCTTGCATGGCCCTGCATAGCATGGCTCATAGTTTCACTAAGATATGCAAGCCCCTTTGCCACAATAGGGATTAAAGTTGAAACCAAATTGGATAAATCAGCCTTACAGATTCTCCAGGCAAGAGTACTAGAGTGGGTTGTTATACCCTCCTCCAGGAGATCTTCCTAACCCAGGGATCAAACCTGAATCTTTTACCTCTCCTGCACTGGGAGGTGGGTTCTTTACCACTAGCACCACCTGGGAAACCCATATATCATTTACTCGATCACATTTTTTGAAATTTCAAACAGGAATTCATGGATTATGTGCAACTAAACTGGGACTACTCTATGCTTAACTCTAGAAATCCCTAGAAAATGACTGACTTTAACTTTTGGCCACCAAGAGGGAAGTGGGAAAACCTAGCTGGTTAATGATTTGCAACGTTCTACTTAAAGTCTAAAACTGCCCTGGTAGCCCCCAGGTCCAATTGGCTTACTGACAACCCTCAGGAAAAAAAAAAGAAACAATAGGGGAATATACAGAAATCTGAATTTTCTAAACATACCAATTAAAGTAGAGGGATTGTCAGAGTGGATTAAAAGAGACAGAGAGAGAGAGAGAGAGAGAAGCTAACTGTGTTTTTTCTACCTAATACCTATTTTAAATATAAATATTCTAATAGATTCAGAGCAAAAAAAATGGAGCAAATTTAAAAGTGAAGGGGGAATCGCTGTAATAATTTCAGACAAAACAGATTTCAGAACAAGGAAGATTATCAAGTATAAAGGACATTCTTCAAGATGATATAACAATACAAAACATTTATGAACCTAACAGAATGTTGCATTTCTAAGATGTTGAAACTAAATTCTCTTGGAAGTATCAGACTTGGCATATATCAAATGTGATTCAAATATGAGGGAATGAAATCTAATACTGTAAATTATAATTTCTTCAGAATTTAATAATGAAAAGTCAAAACAAAAATAAAATTTTCACATTATAAATAAACCTAGTCACATTCTCTGTCACTTGCATCCATACCACCAACTGACTTTGTCAAAAACAGCATGGTTTTTATTATTTCCTGACTAGATTCTAAAATTGTATTTCATTTATCAGCCAGCTAAAGTCACATGGATAATTATAGACGTATCCCATTGTCATACTTAGGAAGAAGGCATTTGAAATAATTACTTTTTTTTTTTAACGTTGTTTCTCTCTTCAGGATAATTTTACTGAATTTTGCAACTAAAAAGAACAAAGAGTAAATTCTTATTCTGTATCACCCCAGAGCAATGACAATCAGTTTGCCTAATGAAGCAGTTCTGACACTCAGAAGATTCCCTGAAATCAAGGTTATGTGGGCTTTTTAATAGTACTTCAGTCTCTTCATGCACTAGAGGATGGGGTCACAGAGCATTACAACCATTTAACATAATCCCATTCTGTATCTTAAAATCTTTAAAAATATCTATTATATAGTATTAATGCTATTTTAGAATTTGAGATACAACAAATGTCTTTCTAACTTACAAAATGAGGGGGAAAGGGAATAAAAAAAACTCTATATCCTTTAAAATCAAGTATCTTTACATACACTGTTATATATTACAAATTTTGATAAGTATTCAGATTATACACTAAAAAATTTTTGCATTAAAGAGTTACTTTAATTTAGAACTCCCTTCTGGCAATAATTGTATTCCATGCAAAATTACATGTATTACATGGTAGACACTGTTTCTTAGTTTTATCTTGGAGTTTGTTAGAACACATACCTATTCAGCATTTTCTAGATAAATCTATGATTGGAGCATATTATGATGTACACTGGAAAATAATTATACTTCCAACTAATAATTTACATGTGTAAAATAGTTTTGTGGGCTTTTAAAGTACTAAGATTATCTAAACTATATAAATACAAAATAGATATACATTATAGTTAATAAATATAAAGAAATATTATATTAATGGGAGATGATGACAGTGGCAGTTTTGCTGCACTGCAGCTACTGTGAGGAGATACCCCATGTACAAGGGCAAAGGAGCCCCAGCAAGATGGTAAGAGGGGCAAAATCGCATTTAGTATCAAACCCCATACCCACCAGAGATGCTCAGTGGGCTCAAACATAACTTATGTGCACCAAGACCCAGAGACCCAACAGAGACTGAGACAGAACTGTACCTGAGTGTCTCCTGAGGAGGTACAGGTGAGCAATAGACTGTTGCAGCGGCAGGGACTCTGCGTGCAGTAGACCTGGGTAAGGCATTAGCCCTCTTGGAGAAGGTCACCATTAACTGCACCATAGAGCTGCCAGAACTTACATAGGACTGGGGAAACTGACATTTGGAGGGCACAAATAGAACCATGTGTGCACCAGGACTCACAGGAGAAAGGAACCATGACCCCACAAGAGACTGATCCAGACTTGCCTGTGCGTGTCCAGGAATCTCGGCAGAGGCATAGGTTGGCGGTGACATGCAAGGTTGGGGGCACTGAGTGTAGCAGTGCCTGCATGGGACCTTTTGAAGGAGGTCATCATTATCTTCATTACCTCCACCATAGTTTGGCTTCAAGTCAAGTAACAGGGACAGAACACAGCCCTGCCCTTCAACAGAAAATTGGATTAAAGATTTACTGAGCATGGCCCAACCCATCAAAACAAACCCAGTTTCCTCCTCAGTCAGTCTCTCCCATCAGAAAGCTTCCATAAGCCTGTTATCCTTCTCCATCAGAGGGCAGACAGACTGAAAACCACAATCATCAAAAACTATCCAGTCTGATCACATGGACCACAGCCATGTCTAACTCAGTGAAACTATGAGTCATGCCCTCTAAAGCCACCCAAAATGGACAGGTCATGGTGGAGAGTTCTGGCAAAATGTGGTCCACTGGAGATGGGAATGGCAAACCACTTCAGTGTTCTTGCCTTGAGAACCCCATGAGCAGTATGAAAAGGCAAAAAGATACTGAAAGAGGAAATCCCCAGGTTGGTAGGTGCCCAATATGCTACTGGAGATCAGTGGAGAAATAACTCCAGAAGAAATGAAGAGACAGAGCCAAAGCAAAAACAACACCCAGTTGCGGATGTGACTGGTGATAAAGTTAAATTCAATACTGTAAAGAGCAATATTTCATAGGACCTTGGAATGTTAGGTCCATGAATCAAGGCAAATTGGAAGTTGTCAAACAGGAGATGGCAAGAGTGAACACTGACCTTTTAGGAATCAGTGAACTAGAATGGACTGGAATTGGTGGATTAACTCTGATGACCGTTATATATAATACAATGGGCAAGAATCCCTTAGAAGAAATGGAGTAGCCATCATAGTCAACAAAAGAGTCAGAAATGCAGTACTTGGATGTAATATCAAAAACAACAGAATGATCTCTGTTCATTTCCAATGCAAACCATTCGGTATCACAGTAATACAAGTCTATGACCCAGCCAGTAATGCTGAAGAAGCTGAGGCTGATAGGTTCTTTGAAGGCATACAAAACCTTCCAGAAATAATACCCCCAAAAGATGTCCTTTTCATTACAAGAGACTGAAATGCAAAAGTAGGAAATCAAAAATTACCTGGAATAACATGCAACTTTGGCCTTGGAGTACAGAATGAATCAGGGCAAAGGCTAAAAGTGTTTTTCCAAGAGAATGCACTGGTCATAACAAACACCGTCTTCCAGTAACACAAGAGAGAATTCTACACATGTACATCAGCAGATGGTCAATACCAAAATCAGACTGATTATATTTTTGCAGCCAAAGATGGAGAAGCTCTATACAGTCATCAAAAATAAGACTAGGAGCTGACTGTGGCTCAGATCATGAATTCCTTATTGCAAATTCAGACTGAAATTGAAGAAAGTAAGGAAAACCACTAGACCATTCAGGTATGACCTAAATAAAATCTCTTGTGATTATACAGTGGATGTGACAAATAGATTCAAGGGATTAGATCTGATAGACAGAGTACCTGAAGACCCATGGATGGAGATTTGTGACATTGTACAGAAGACAGAGATCAAGACTACCTCCAAGAAAAAAGAAATGCAAAAAGGCAAAATGATCATCTGAAGAGGCCTTACAAATATCTATGAAAAGAAGACAAGCTAGAGGAAAAGGAAAAAAGGAAAGATATACCCATTTGAATGCAGGGTTCCAACGAATAGCAAGGAGAGATAAGAAAGCCTTCCTTAGTGATCAGTGCAAAGAAAGAAAGGAAAACAATAGAATGAACTAGACTAGCGATCTCTTCAAGAAAATTAGAGATACCAAGGGAACATTTCATGCACAGATGGGTTCAATAAAGGACAGAAATAGTATGAACCTAATAGAAGCAGAAGATATTAAGAAGAGGTGGCAAGAATACACAGAAGAACTATACGAAAAAGATCTTCACGACCCACATAATCACGATGGTGTGATCACTTACCTAGAGCGAGACATCTTGGAATGTAAAGAGAAGTGGGCCTTAGGAAACATCACTATGAAGAAAGCTAGTGGAGGTCATGGAATTCCAGTTGAGCTATTTCAAATCCTGAAAGATGATGCTGTGAAAGTGCTGCACTCAATATGACAGCAAATTTGGAAAGTTCAGCAGTGGCCACAGGACTGGAAAAGATCAGTTTTCATTCCAATTCCAAAGAAAGGCAATGCCAAAGAATGCTCAGACTACCGCACAATTGCACTCATCTCACACGCTAGCAAAGTATTGCTTAAAATTCTCCAAGCCAGGCTTCAACAATACATGAACTGTTAACTTACAGATGTTTAAGTTGGATTTAAAAACGCAAAGGAACCAGAGATCAATTTGCCAACATCTGTTGGATCATTGAAAAAGCAAGAGAGTTCCAGAAAATCATCTACTTCTGCTTTATTCATTATAGCAAAGCCTTTGACAGTGTGGATCAAAACAAACTGTGGAAAATTATTCAAGAGATGAGAATACCAGACCACCTGACCTTCCTCCTGGAAATCTGTATAGAGGTCAAGAAGCAACAGTTAGAACTGAACATGGAACAACAGACTGGTTCTAAATTGGGAAAGGAGTACCTCAAGGTTGTAATAGTCACCCTGCTTGTTTATCTTATATGCAGAGTACATCATGAGAAATGCTGGACTGAATGAAGCACAAGCTGGAATCAAGATTGCTGGGAGAAATATCAATAACCTCAGATATGCAGATGACAGCACCCTTATGGCAGAAAGCGAAGAAGAACAAAAGAGCCTCTTGATGAAAATGAAAGAGAAGAGTGAAAATGTTGGCTTAAAACTCAACATTCAGGAAACTAAGATCATGGTATCTGGTTCCATCACTTCATGGCAAATAGATGGAGAAACAATAGAAACAGTGGCAGACTTTATTTGGGGGGGGGGGGCTCCAAAATCACTGCAGATGGTGACTGAAGCTATGAAATTATAAGTGCTTCTCCTTGGAAGAAAATTTATGACCAACCTAGACAGCATATTAAAAAGCAGAGATATTACTTTATCAACAAAAATCTTTCTTTTCCAAGCTATGATTTTTCCAATAGTCATAGATAGATGTGAGAGTTGTATTACAAAGAAAGCTGAGCACCAAAGAATTAATGTTTTTGAACTGTGGTGTTGGAGAAGACTCTTATGAGTCCCTTGGACAGCAAAGAGATCCAATCAGTCAATTTTAAAGGAAGTCAGCCCTGAATATTCATTGCAAGGACTGATGCTGAAGTGCTTTCTAGTAATTTGGTCACATGATATGAAGAACTAACTCATCAGAAAAGACCCTGCTACTGGGAACGATTGAAGGCAGGAGGAGAAGGGGACAACAGAGGATGAGATGTTTAGATGCTGTCACCCGAATCAATGGACGTGAGTTTGTGTAAACTCCGGGATTTGATGATGGACAGGGAAGCCTGGTGTGCTGCAGTCCACGGGGTCGCAAAGAGTCAGACATGACTGAGTGACTGACCTGAACTGATGACAGAAGATGACAGTGATAAATGAGAAAATTTCAAAGGTCAGTTTATGTAGCAATAGACCATTTCACGCAGCATGTTTAAAAACTCAAATAAATAAACTAAAAGATTATAGAATTTTATGATAAGAGCAAACGAGGAATTAAGTCTTCTTTTCTAAAATTCTAGATGAAATTTAAAAGGTTATGTCCAATTTAATCTGTTAAGCAAAAATCTGCCTTGATTCCTCAATGTGAGTTTAGTCTCTCAACTTTTTGTTTATTCCTGTGAAAAGAGGGAGTGGGGAAAGGAGGTAAGGGGAAAATGGAAGCAGAGGCCAGGATGAATGGAGCTGTTTTAACAGGGAAAACAGGGCATGAGACCCGCAAGCATTTTAATGGTTAGGCAGAAAAGTGCTTTTCTTTTATTGGGAGAAGTAAACCAAACTAGAGATAACCAAGTATTGGGAAGTGGGATGAGTGAAGGTAACACGATGTGACAGTAGACCACAGAATGTTTGAACCTGAAGTCAGTCTATTCTTAGAAGTGCCTATAAGAAAAGCCTGGATGCTGGCTTAAGGTGATGGTGTATCAAAGTACAGGGACCTGAAAAAAGGGAAATATATCTGAAGTTTTCATTTTTTTTTAACAGGTATTTTATTCCAATTGACCAGTGGGGACAAAAGAGTTCAGCTCATCATGTCTGAAGCATAGCAGGATGACATGTGTCTGACCTCTTCATAAGTAACTAAGGGGATATTCATGAGTCACATCTAAATCTTGGGGTGTGGGGGAAGGGTAATTCCTTGCAGGGAGACTTCTTCACCATTGCTTTTTTCCAAGAGCAAACAGGGCTCAAGCCAAATTCAATTTTGTCACATCTACAATTCAAAAGTATAAAACTGCTGATTTAAAATCCAACTCACTATTTTCTTCCTACTAATCAATCTCCAAACTCAGTAACAGTCTCCACTCAGTTGATCAATCCAGAAATCTGTAAATTACCATTTGACTTCTCTTCCAACAAACAGCCTCTCCCTCTATGCAGAATCTATCCTCCTACTTAGTACATTTTAAATTTGTAAATATCTTGCTATCTCAATATCCTCCCTCTTTCTAAGCTATTATCACTTCTCACCTGTACTGCTGTAGCAAACTTTAGTCTAGAGACTTCCTTCATTTTATTCTCTCCAGTATAATTAGATTATTTTTTAAAATACAACTAAACCTCAGCCACTACTATGTTGAAATCTTCCTTGTTTATATCTGATCTTCAGATACTGACCAAAACCTTTGACATAACTACATGCAACCTGGTCTTCTTAACCTTCACACTTTCTTCATTTCACTCTCCCCATCATTCTCCATATATTGTTCAGACACCTCAACAAGGTTACCAGCTTCCTGTCAGCTGGATTCTTTCTAGCTTCATTTCTTGCCGTTACTCATCCCACCTTATAAACAGTGGGTCAACTCTACTGTACTTGTGTCTGTACCCAGGCTTAGGTCTATTGATTTTTCTTTTCTCAGATAATTTACAGAAAATAGTCTCTATCTTCAAATACAAAACTTTTGCATTTTTTTATTCTTATTTTTTATTATAATCATTTTATAACTTTGGGAGGATAAGTTGTATCTGTGCTGTGCACTATTTGGCATTTAGTATAGACTGAAAAATGCATTGTAGAAAAAAGATTGTCAAAAGGGTGTGCCTGATTAAATATACAGAAAATGTAAAATATCTACCTACCTATCTTCAAATATTTACACATGGCAGTTCTCCGTAGAAAATAATCATTTTAAAATATCAACAATTTCATTGATGAAAAATGAAATAAACTAGCTAGATTCTGCTGATATTTCACACTCAGTTCAGTCCAGTCACTCAGTCATGTCCAACATTTGGTAACCCAATGGACTGCAGCATGCCAGGCTTCCACATACATCACCAACTCTCAGAGCTTGTTCAAACTCATGTCCATGGGGTCGGTGATGCCATTCAACCATGTCAGCCTCTGTCATCCCCTTCTCCTCCTGCCTTCAATCTTTCCCAGTATCAGAGTCTTTTCCAGTGACTCAGTTCTTCACCTCTGTTGGCCAAACTATTGGAGCTTCAGCATCAGTCCTTGTTGTTGTTGAGTCATAAAGTCATGTCTGACTTTTTGTGCCCCATGGACTATAGCCTGACAGGCTCTTCTGTCCATTAGATACAGATGAATATAAATTCAAGGAGAAATAGAAATAATGAGTCAGCCCTTCTAATCAGGTGGCCAAAGTACTGGAGTTTCAGCTATCTCTTATAGTTATTTAATTTGGTATATTGTGCTCTAAAATAAAAATACTATAATTTATGAACATGTATTTCAGCTGCATAATAATTAGTTATTTTTGTAGACAAACCTGTATCTAACCATAAAAGTATTTAACTCATGATAAATAGATTCTATTGTACACCGAGGGCCAGCTATTTCCTCTAAACAGTTGCTCAAATGAGAAACCAGAAGTCTTTAGGGAAATAATTTTTGCATATAAAAAGGAATACAGTGTTTAAAAACTTGAAATAAAAATTGTATATAAATAAGCATATGCAAAAATCTGATTATAAATAAACATTCTTCAAAACGAATGAATCAATTAAAATGTTATTTCAGGTAATAATAATTTATAAGCATATTTTAAAATTATATTTTTAAGAATAAGAAGACTTGAAATGGCAACCCACTCCAGTATTCTTGCCTAGAGAATCCCATGGAGGGAGGAGCCTGGTAGGCTACAGTCCAGACTGAGCGACTTCACTTTCACTTTCACACTAACATTATATCTCCCAAAACTGTAAATAGGAATAAATTTTTGATTGGTTTATTTTTTGAAAGTAATTTATTTATGAATGAAAGCTAACTATATAGGTTTTTTTTCATTTTAGATGTAAATATTTCTCCCAAAATATACTAAACTGAAGTAATTTTGAGGTAATACTGTAAGAACATGTGATCAATTAAAAGATTAGTTGCTAACCAGAAAATAATTCCACTTTCTTGGTTTCATTTTTATCTCATTATCCTGGTTTCACTTTGCCAGCAAAGGTCCATCTAGTCAAAGCTATGGTTTTTCCAGTACTAATGAATGGATGTGAGAGTTGGACCATAAAGAAAGCTGAACATGGAAGAATTGATGCTTTTGAACTATGGTGTTGGGAAGAACTCTTGAGAGTCCCTTGGACTGCAAGGAGATCCAACCAGTCCATCCTAAAGGAAATCAGTCCTGAATATTCATTGGAAGAACTGATGCTAAAGCTGAAACTCCAACACTTTGGCCACCCAATGCAAAGAACTGACTCATTGTAAAAGATCCTGATTCTGGGAAAGATTGAAGGCAGGAGGAAAAGGCAATGACAGAGGATGAAATGGTTGGATGGCATCACCGACTCAATAGACATGAGTTTGAAGTGTTGGATACAACTGAGTGACTGTACTGAACTGACTGGTCTCATTTTTATATGATTATTGAGTATATGAGCATGCCCAATTAAAATATAAATTCAAGATAGTAAGAATTTCAGTAAAAACTTTGGCAATAATTACGTGACCTTTTGGTGTCCCTGATGGCTCAGTTGGTAAAGGATCTGCCTGCAATGCAGGAGACCCCAGTTTCCTAGGTTGGCAAGATTCACTAGGGAAGGGACAGGCTACCCACTCTAGCATTCTTGGGCTTCCCTTGTGGCTCAGCTGGTAAAGAATCCACCAGCAGTGTGGGTGACCAGGGTTGGATCCCTGGGTTGGGAAGATCCCCTGGAGAAGGGAAAGGCTACCCACTCCAGTATTATGGCCTAGAGAATCAGACATGACTGAGTGACTTTCATTTTCTTTCATGTGAGCTTTTATAAAACTTCTTATGAGAATCAGTTTATCCCATAGGAGATACAATGGAGAGTTTGTTAGAATGTATATGGGTGTAATTTTTTTCCAGATTGTGAGTAATCTTTTTTAAACCCCTTATTGTAATAATTTAGTATTCCATGTTAACCTCTTAGGATCTCAGTTTCCTGGGGTCATTGTGGAAATACATAAACATGTACTAAAAGAGTATACATCTATATTTTTATATTTCTTTGCTAGAACTTATGGCACAATGAAAGCAAAATTTAAGCAAAATGTCAAGAAGTTGTAATAATGCCTGTAAACTGAAATTGGTTTATTTCTATTTATTTTTCCCTAAGTTATTGTAAGTCTTGCAGAAATTCTTTTCAAAAGTCAAATGGGAAGATGCATATCATTAGCTTGGGACTATATGCACAGTAAGTTCAAACCCATTATGTTGGTCAATAAACATTTGTCAATTTCATAGTAAAATGTTAGTTGAATTTTTGACAGTTTATTGTATTAGTGCACATCCTCAAATCTTTTGTATGTTGTTTTCAAGAATCTTAAAAATAAGTTTGTTTATGTAAGTTTCCTTTCTGTATCTTATTCTCTTTTAAATTGCAGTTGAATTGGTAGATGTTATATTAGGTTTTTACTAACCAGATAACTTTTATAATACTAAATTATTGCCACCTAACCAGAGAAATTAAACTGAATATATTATATTTTATCTTTATTTCTTCTTCCTGCAAATAATAATTTCTTTCTTTTAAAAATATATTTGCAATATTTTTACTTCAGCCAGATGATCAAGATCAGCATCAACAATGCAAAGTTATGTTGACAGTGTATACTCTGTGTAATGAGATGAAAAGAACACTTTTCCTCTGTGATCTTCTACCCTAAAACCCATAACCCAGTCTAGTGATAAGCAAAAAACAAAATAAAAGAAAAATTGTAATTGAGGGAAACTCTATAAAATACCTGAACCATACCCCTGACAAAGACATTAAAACAAGGAAATGCTGAGAAAATGTTACAGCCCAGAGAATTCTAAGGAGACATGGCTATGAAATATTATATGACATCCCGCTTAAGATTCTTGGACAAAAGAAAGATATTCGGTAAAACTAAAATAATCTGAATAAAGTATGCCCTCTAGTTAATAATAGAATATCAGTATTTGTAATACTTATAACACATTTGCCTTGCCAATATAAAGTGTAAATAATTAGAGGAACTGGGTTCTAGTTTTTAATAAACTTTTACAAGAAGAAAAAATATTTCTATTTTTCAGTTTCTATAAAATTTGATCATTGCTTCTTGGTCTGAATGCATACAGAAGTTGTTGTTCAGTCGCTCAGTCTTGTCAGGCTTTTTGTGACCCCACAGACTGCAGCAGGCCAGGCTTTGCTGTCCATCACCAACTCCCAGAGCCTGCTTAAACTCATGTCCATCTAGTCACTGATACCAAGGTCCTGTCATCCCCTTCTCCTTCTGCCTTCAATCTTTCCCAGCATCAGGGTCTTTTCTAAAGAGTCAGTTCTTCATATCAGATAGCCAAAGTACTGAAGTTTCATCTTCACCACCAACCAGTCCTTCCAGTGAATATTCAGGACTGATTTCCTTCAGGATTGATTAGTTTGATCTCCTTGCAGTCCAAGGGACTCTCAAGAGTCTTCTCCAACACTACAATTCAAAAGCATCAATTCTTCAGTGTTCAGCTTTCTTCATAGTCCAGCTCTCACATCCATTCATGAGTACTGGGAAAACCATAGCTTTGACTATACAGATCTTTGTTGGCATATACAAGTAACTATGTGTATATACATATGTGATATTTAAAATGCAAATAGAAATATAGTTTAATTAATCAGGATTGGGACCTCATATACACCCATGGTGGATTCATGTTGATGTATGGCAAAACCAATACAATATTGTAAAGTAAAATAATGTAAAAGGAAAAAAAAAAGAAAATGAAAAAAAATATTTAGTCAAAGCAACCATAATTTTCTTTCAAAAATGAATTATTTCATCTTTGATTTTAATCAATAAATATTTGTAGAATGAACATCCTCTCTATTCATCCAACTTTGAGTAAACACCAGGAGTTGGTGGTGGACAGGGAGGCCTGGGGTCCTGCAGTCTGTGGGGTTTCAAAGATTTGGACACAAATGAATGACTGAACTGAACTGAACTAAACTACTCATCCAAACTACAAATATCCATATATACTTACTACAGCAAATATCCATATATACTTATAATCTACATTCTACCTCTTATAATTATGTAATCAATAAACAATTCTCTTTAAAGGCTTATTCTCAGGTGCTTTGCAGGCCCCTCCTCATGTGCTGGTTTTCTAAATGACTTAATATCCCAGGATTGTCTCTATTCTGTTTCCTGTTTACTTTATCTCTATGCTAATGATTATGTGTTTATATTTAGCTGTATCCTTTGTTTTACACAATTTGTGGCTTCTTTTTTGAGCATCATTTCATAATAATACAAATGCTTACTTCAGATGCTCAATG
>SJYF01001440.1:1746239-1756429 GCA_006410515.1 Procapra przewalskii | reverse complement strand
AGTCGAGCTAGAAGAGTAACATTTTCAGAATGGAATTTGATAGCTTTTTTTGGTCATGTTCAAATACTTTATGTAGCTGAGGTAAACACATAAAAACATATTTCATGGAAAAATGTTCTATGCATTTCCTGAAAATCATACTTACACAACATGAAAGCTATCTAAATGCTTATGTTTTCTTTTTATACTATATTAATCTATCTAAATGTATGTGTACTTTCCACCTGCTGAGAAGAACACTGTCAGTTCAAAGGAACAAGAGTCAGAACACACCTTTAGGGATACAATATGTTAGGGAAGTTGTATGTTAGGAAAACACACACACACTCACACACACACACACACACACACACACAGAGCCTGGTTTAGGATGAGTTGAGGATTTAGTATAAAGTGGTTGAGGAAAGCCTTTCATGAAGTGATAATTGAAGTGGGAGAAAAATGAAGTAAGGAGGTGAATTTTGATTAATTTGGGAAAAGGCTTGAGAGCAAAAAAAGAAACCTCTCAAACGAGTCAATTAGTTCATGATGTTTTTCTTAACATTTTCTTTAGCTTAATTTATTAGAATTTGTAGTAGTTTAATTCCAAATTGAGCTATTCTCATTAAATTGATTAATCAATTGTGATGTCTTAAATAAACTTTACTTAATTTAACACATAAGACCATCTGGACATTACACTTTATGAGAGAGGGAGAAAGTCTTTTATTCATTAATTAAATATCATCAGTTCAGTTCATTCGCTCAGTCGTGTCCGACTCTTTGCGACCCCATGAACAGCAGCATGCCAGGCCTCCCTGTCCATCACCAACTCCCGGAGTTCACCCGAACTCTTGTCCATTGAATCAGAGATGCCATCCAACCATCTCATCCTCTGTTGTCCCCTTCTCCTCCTGCCCTCAACCCTTCCCAGAATCAGGGTCTTGTCAAATGAGTCAGCTCTAAACATCAGATGGACAAAGTATTGGAGTTTCAGCTTCAACATCAGTCCTTCCAAAGATCACCCAGGACTAATCTCCTTTAGAATGGACTGGTTGGATCTTATTGCAGTTCAAGGGACTCTCAAGAGTCTTTTCCAACACCACAGTTCAAAAATGACATCAATTCTTTGGCACTCAGCTTTCTTCACAGTCCAACTCTCACATCCATACATGATTACTGGAAAAACCATAGCCTTGACTACATGGACCTTGTTGACAAAGTAATGTCTCTGCTTTTTATTTATTTTATTTATTTATTATTATTTTTTAATTGTCTTTCCAGGAACTGATCCCCTTTCTTTATTTTTTTAGGTTTGCTTATAAATGCACTGGTCATAGCAAACACCCTCTTCCAACAACACAAGAGAAGACTCTACACATGGGCATCACAAGATGGTCAACACCGAAATCAGATTGATTATATTCTATGCAGCCAAAGATGGAGAAGCTCAATACAGTCAACAAAAACAAGACCAGGAGCTGACTGTGGCTCAGATCATGAACTCCTTATTGCCAAATTCAGACTCAAATTGAAGGCAGTAGGGAAAACCGCTAGACCATTCAGGTATGACCTAAATCAAATCGCTTATGATTATACAGTGGAAGTGAAACATAGATTTAAGGGCCTACATCTGATAGATAGAGTGCCTGCTGAACTATGGAATGAGGTTTGTGACACTGTACAGAAGACAGGGATCAAGACCATCCCCATGGAAAAGAAATTTTAAAAAGCAAAATGGCTGTCTCTGGGGAAGCCTTACAAATAGCTGTGAAAAGAAGAGAGGTGAAAAGCAAAGGAGAAAAGGAAAGATACAAGCATCTGAATGCAGAGTTCCAAAGAATAGCAACAAGAGATAGGAAAGCCTTCTTCAGTGATCAATGCAAAGAAAGAGAGGAAAACAACAGAATGGGAAAGGCTAGAGATCTCTTCAAGAAAATTAGATATATCAAGGGAATATTTCATGCAAAGATGGGCTCGATAAAGGACAGAAATGGTATGGACCTAACAGAAGCAGAAGACATTAAAAAGAGGTGGCAAGAATATACAGACGAACTGTACAAAAAAGATCTTCAAGACCCAGATAATCATGATGATGTGATCACTCATCTAGAGCCAGACATCGTGGAATGTGAAGTCAAGTGGGCCTTAGAAAGCATCACTATGAAGAAAACTAGTGGAGGTGATGGAATTCCAGTGGAGCTGTTTCAAATCCTGAAAGATGATGCTGTGAAAGTGCTACACTCAATATGCCAGCAACTTTGGAAAACTCAGCAGTGGCCACAGGACTGGTAAAGGTCATTTTCATTCCAATCCCAAAGAAAGGCAATGCCAAAGAATGCTCAAACAGCCACACAATTGCACTAATCTCACATGCTAGTAAAGTAATGCCCAAAGCTCTCCAAGCCAGGCTTCAGCAATACATGAACCATGACCTTCCTGATGTTCATGCTGGTTTTAGAAAAGGCAGAGGAACCAGAGATCAAATTGCCAACATCTGCTGGATAATGGAAAAAGCGAGAGAGTTCCAGAAAAACATCTATTTCTGCTTTATTGACTATGCCAAAGCCTTTGATTGTGTGGATCACAATAAACTGTGGAATATTCTGAAAGAGATGGGAATACCAGACCACCTGACCTGCCTCTTGAGAAATCTGTATGCAGGTCAGGAAGCAACAGTTAGAACTGGACGTGGAACAATAGACTGGTTCTAAACAGGAAAAGGAGTACATCAAGGCTCTATATTGTTACCCTGCTTTTTTAACTTCTATGCAGAGTACATCATGAGAAACACTGGACTGGAAGAAACACAAGCTGGAATCAAGATTGCCGGGAGAAATATCAATAACCTCCATCATGCAGATGACACCACCTTTATGGCAGAAAGTGAAGAGGAACTAAAAAGCCTCTTGATGAAAGTGAAAAAGTTGGCTTAAAGCTCAACATTCAGAAAATGAACATCATGGCATCCGGTCCCATCACTTCATAGGAAATAGATGAGGAAATAGTGGAAACAGTGTCAGACTTTACTTTTTTGATCTCCAAAATCACTGTGGATGGTGACTGCAGCCATGAAATTAAAAGAGGCTTACTCCTTGGAAGAAAAGTTATGACCAACCTAGATAGCATATTCAAAAGCAGAGACATTACTTTTCCAACAAAGTTCAAGGCTATGGTTTTTCCTGTGGTCATGTATGGATGTGAGAGTTGGACTGTGAAGAAGGCTGAGTGCCAAAGAAATGATGCTTTTGAGGTGTGGTGTTGGAGAAGACTCTTGAGATTCCCTTGGACTACAAGGAGATCCAACCAGTCCATTCTGAAGGAGATCAACCCTGGGATTTCTTTGGAAGGAATGATGCTAAAGCTGAAACTCCAGTACTTTGGCCACCTCATGAGAAGAGGTGACTCACTGGAGAAGACTCTGATGCTGGGAAGGATTGAGGGCCGGAGAAGAAGGGGACGACTGAGGATGAGATGGCTGGATGGCATCACGGACTCGATGGAGTTGAGTCTGAGTGAACTCTGAGAGGTGGTGATGAACAGGGAGGCCTGGCATGCTGCAATTCATGGGGTCACAAAGAGTCGGACACGACTGAGCGACTGAACTAAACTGAATTGATATACATTTTGTCACACATAGGGATGAATACAGAGTCACACAGGAGTCAGCAGTCCTGACCTTCATCAAAATCAGGTACTCTACATTAAAAAAAAAAAAAAAAAAAAAGGTCTTAGTGGTTTTACATCATCTTCTGGCCAAGAGGCCTTCTGACATTTTACGACCCTTTCCTTCTGATAACCAAAAAACTTATTTTTCCAAGGGTGTTTTTTTCTTAAACTAGGCACCACACTCCAAATAAAGTTGCATTCCTATAGGGTGAGGGTGTAGTGAGTTACAATCAAGAAAGGAATTTATTTAACCCAAGGTTAACATGATTAATCTTAAAGGTTAATACTTATTTCTCATATTTGCTAATTATATGTATTATAAAGTCAGGGAATATGGATTTAGCAGCAAACATCTGCCCAACAAATGAAAACCCTTCAGCAATGTTCCCCTTAAGATCTATTTAGTCTTAGGATAGTGATAAATTTAGATTTTTACATAGCAATGACACAGTGATTTATAACAAAGTACAGTGATCTATAAAAAGAAAATTCATTAACTCAAAAAGTCTAGTACTGGTAACCTTAAAAACTACTATATTTCCTATTCTATATTCCAAATACATTGATTAATATATTCCCAGGTGCCTAAGGATATGGAGACCTGGCGGTAATCATTGACTCAACAATGAGAAAAGCCCTATGCTAATTAAGACTCTCACAATACTCCAAAACTCTCTGTGCTGTTTAAGGTTGAGAGGGAGTATGGATAATCCTGTCACACAAGCTAGTTTGCCAGCAGAGAGGTTTGACCCAAGACACCCTGGTCCCACCCAGGGCAGGGAATTAGCAGCAATTATTGGCACAACAAATGAAAAAACCTTCACCAATATAATTCTTAACCAACCCACTATACTTATAATTTCTAGGTAGACTGGCTTTGGGGGTAGATGCTCGGGAACAAGGGGTTTCCTGAGACTTGATCCTGCCTTTGCATATGCCAAGCCTCCTGCCTCATGACCTTTGCCATGGGCGGAGTTCCTCACGCTGGCTCCTAGAACTGTATCGAACATAGACTGGCAATTCATTTCTTACGTGATAGTATATATGTTTCAATGCCATTCTCCCAAATCATCCCACCCTCTCCCTCTCCCTCAGAGGCCAAAAGTCCGTTCTATACATCTGTATCTCTTTTGCTATCTCACATACAGGGTCACCATTACCATCTTTCTAAATTCCATATATATATGTCAGTATACTGTATTGGTGTTTTTCTTTCTGGCTTACTTCACTCTGTATAATCGGCTCCAGTTTAATCCATCTCATTAGAACTGAGTCAAATTTATTCTTTTTAATGGCTGAATAATACTCCATTGTGCATATGTACCACTGTTTTCTTATCCATTCATCTGCTGATGGACATCTAGGTTGTTTCCATGTCCTGGCTATTATAAACGGTGCTGCAATGAACATTGGGGTACATGTGTCTCTTTCAATTCTGGTTTCCTCAGTGTGTATGCCCAGCAGGGCGATTGCTGGGTCATAAGGCAGTTCTATTTGCAATTGTTAAAGGAATCTCCACACTGTTCTCCATAGTGGCTGTAGTAGTTGCATTCCCACCAACAGTGTAAGAATGTTCCCTTTTCTCCACACCCTCTCCAGTATTTATTGCTTGTAGACTTTTGGATCGCAGCCATTCTGACTGCTGTGAAATGGTACCTCATTGTGGTCTTGATTTGCATTTCTCTGATAATGAGTGATGTTGAGCATCTTTCAATGTATTTGTTAGCCATTCATATGTCTTGTTTGTAGACATGTCTATTTAGTTCTTTTTTGATTGGGTCATTAATTTTTCTGGAGTTGAGCTGCATAAGTTCCTTGGATATTTTTGAGATTAGTTGTTTGTCAGTTGCTTCATTTGCTATTGTTTTCTCCCATTTAGAAGTCTGAATTTTCACCTTGCTTATAGTTTCCTTTGTTGTACAGAAGCTTTTAATTTTAATTAGATCCCATTTGTTTATTTTTGCTTTTATTTCCAGTATTCTGGTAGGTGAATCATAGAGGATCCTGCTGTGATTTATGTCGGAGAATGTTTTGCCTATGGCCTTGGAGTTTTATAGTTTCTGGTCTTACGTTTAGATTTTAATCCATTTTGAGTTTATTTTTGTGTGTGGTGTTAGAAAGTGATCTAGTTTCATTCTTTTACAAGTGGTTGACCAGTTTTCCCAGCACCACTTGTTAAAGAGATTGTCTTTACTCCATTGTATATTTTTGCCTCCTTTGTTGAAGATAAGGTGTCCCTAGGTGTGTGGATTTATCTCTGGGCTTTCTATTTTTGTTCCGTTGATCTCTATTTCAGTCTTTGTGCCAGTACCATACTGTCTTGATGACTGTGGCTTTGTAGTAGAGCCTGAAGTCAGGCAAGTTGATTCCTCCAGTTCCATTCTTCTTTCTCAAGATTGCTTTGGCTATTCAAGGTTTCTTGAATTTCCATAGATATCTTGAAATTATCTGTCCTAGCTCTATGAAAAATACCACTTTTAGCTTGATAGGAATTGCATTGAATCTGTAGATTGCTTTGGGTAGTATACTCATTTTCACTATATTGATTCTTCCAATCCATGAACATGGTATATTTCTGCATCTATTAGTGTCCTCTTTGATTTCTTTCATCAGTGTTTTATAATTTTCTATATATAGGTTTTTAATTTCTTTATGTAGGTATATTCCTAAGTATTTTATTATTTTCATTGCAATGGTGAATGGAATTGTTTCCTTAATTTCTTTTCCTACTTTTTTTTATTAGTGTATAGGAATGCAAGGGATTTCTGTGTGTTGATTTTATATCCTTACAACTTTACTATATTCATTGATTAGCTCTAGTAATTTTCTGGTGGAGTCAGGACAAACAGTGAGAGTTTTACTTCTTCTTTTCCAATTTGGATTCCTTTTATTTCTTTTTCTGCTCTGATTGCTGTGGCCAAAACTTCCAGAACTATGTTGAATAGTAGCGGTGAAAATGGGCACCCTTGTCTTGTTCCTGACTTTAGGGGAAATGCTTTCAATTTTTCACCATTGAGGATAATGTTTGCTGTGGGTTTGTCATATATAGCTTTCAATATGTTGAGGTTTGTTCCTTCTATTCCTGCTTTCTGGAGAGTTGTTATAAATGGATGTTGAATTTTGTCAAAGGCCTTCTCTGCATCTATTGATATAATCATATGGCTTTTATTTTTCTATTTGTTAATGTGGTGAATTACATTGATTGATTTGTGGATATTGAAGAATCCTTGCATACCTGGGATAAAGCCCCCTTGGTCATGGTGTATGATCTTTTTAATGTGTTGTTGGATTCTGATTGCTAGAATCTTGTTAAGGATTTTTGCATCTATGTTCATCAGTGATGTTGGCCTGTAGTTTTCTTTTTTTGTGGCATCTTTGTCAGGTTTTGGAATTAGGGTGATGGTGACCTCATAGAATGAGTTTGGAAGTTTACCTTCCTCTGCAATTTTCTGGAAGAGTTTCAGTAGGATAGGTGTTAACTCTTCTCTACATTTTTCATAGAATTCAGATGTGAAGCCATCTGGACCTGGGCTTTTGTTTGCTGGAAGATTTCTGATGACAGTTTTAATTTCTATGCTTGTGATGGGTCTGTTCAGATTTTCTATTTCACCCTGGTTCAGTATTGGAAAATTGTACTTTTCTAAGAATTTGTCCATTTCTTCCACATTGTCCATTCTATTGGCATATAATTGCTGATAGTAGTCTCTTATGATCCTTTGTATTTCTGTGTTGTCTGTTGTGATCTCTCCATTTTCATTACTAATTTTATTGATTTGATTTTTCTCCCTTTGTTTCTTGAAGGGTCTGTCAATTTTATTTATCCTTTCAATGAACCAGCTTTTGGCTTTGTTGATTTTTGCTATGGTCTCTTTTGTTTCTTTTGCATTTATTTCTGCCCTAATTTTTAAGATTTATTTCCTTCTACTAACTCTGAGGTTCTCCATTTCTTCTTTTTCTAGTTGCTTTAGGTGTAGAGTTAGGTTATTTATTTGACTTTTTTCTTGTTTCTTGAGGTATGCTTGTATTGCTGTCAACTTTCCTCTTAGCACTGCTTTTATAGTGTGCCACAGATTTTGGGTTATTGTGTTTTCTTTTTCATTTGTTTCTATGCATATTTTGATTTACTTTGATTTCTTCTGTGATTTGTTGGTAATTCGGAAGCCTCCATTAATTGGAATTTTTAATAGTTTTTTTCCTGTAACTGAGATCTAATCTTAATGCATTATAGTCAGAAAAGATGCTTGGAATGCTTTTGATTTCTTTGTGTTTATCAAGGTTAGATTAATGCTCAGGATGTGATCTATCCTGGAGAAGATTCTGTGAGCACTTGAGAAAAAGGTGAAATTCATTGTTTTGGGGAGAAATGTCCTATAGATATCAATTAGGTCTAACTGGTCTATTGTATCATTTAAAGTTCATGTTTCTTTGTTAATTTTCTGCTTAGTTGATCTGTCCATAGGTGTGAGTGGGGTATTAAAGTCTCTCACTATTATTGTGTTATTGTTAATTTCCCCTTTCATACTTGTTAGCAATTGTCTTACATATTGTGGTACTCCTATGTTGGGTGCATATATATTTATAACTGTTATATCTTCTTCTTGGATTGATCCTTTGATCATTATGTAGTGGCCTTCTTTGTCTCTTTTCATAGCCTTTGTTTTAAGGTCTATTTTATCGGATATGAGTATTGCAACCACCTAACCTGCCTCTTGAGAAATCTGTATGCAGGCCAGGAAGCAACAGTTAGAACTTGACATGGAACAAAAGACTGGTTCCAAATAGGAAAAGGAGTACATCAAGGCTGTATATTGTCACCCTGCTTATTTAACTTATATGCAGGCTACATCATGAGAAATGCTGGACTGGAAGAAACACAAGCTGGAATCTAGATTGCCGGGAGAAATATCAATAACCTCAGATATGCAGATGACACCAACCTTATGATAGAAAGGGAAGAGGTGCTAAAAAGCCTCTTGATGAAATGAAAGAGCAGAGTGAAAAAGTTGGCTTAAAGCTCAACATTCAGAAAACGAACATCATGGCATCCAGTCCCATCAATTCATGAGAAATAGATGGGGAAACAGTGGGAACAGTGTCAGACTTTATTTTGGGGGGCTCCAAAATCACTGCTGATGGTGACTGCAGCCATGAAATTAGAAGATGCTTACTCTTTGGAAGAAAAGTTATGACCAACATAGACAGTATATTCAAAAGTAGAGACATTACTTTACTGACTAAGGTCCATCTAGTAAAGGCTATGGTTTTTCCTGTGGTCAAGTAGGGATGTGAGAGTTGGACTGTGAAGAAGGCTGAGTGCTGAAGAATTGATGCTTTTGAACTGTGGTGTTGGAGAAGACTCTTGAGAGTCCCTTGGACTGCAAGGAGATCCAACCAGTCCATTCTGAAGGAGATCAGCACTGGGTTTTCTTGGGAAGGAATGATGCTAAAGCTGAAACTCCAGTACTTTGGCCACCTCGTGTGAAGTGTTGACTCACTGGAAAAGACTCTGATGCTGTGAGAGATTCGGGTCAGGAGGAGAAGGGGACCACCGAGGATGAGTTGGCTGGATGGCATCATGGACTCAATGGACGTGAATCTGAGTGAACTCTGAGAGATGGTAATGAACAGTGCGGCCTGGCATGCTGTGATTCATGGGGTCGCAAAAATTCAGACATGACTGAGCAACTGAACTGAACTGCTTTCTTTTGGTCTCTATTTGCATGGAATATCTTTTTCCAGCCCTTCACTTTCAGTCTGTATGTTTCCCTTGTTTTGAGGTTGGTCTCTTGTAGGCAGCGTATATAGACGTCTTGTTTTTATATCCATTCAGCCAGTCTTTGCCTTTTGGTTGGGGCATTCAACCCTTTAAATTTAAGGTAATTATTGATAAGTATGATCCCATTGCCATTTACTTTATTGTTTGGGGTTCAGGTTTATACGCCCTTTTTGTGTTTCCTATCTAGAGAATATTCTTTAGCATTTGTTGAAGAGCTGGTTTGGTACTGCTGAATTCTCTCAGCTTTAGCTTGTGTGTAAAGCTTTTGATTTCTCCTTCATATTTGAATGAGATCCTTGCTGGGTAAAGTAATCTAGGCTGTAGGTTATTTTCTTTCATCACTTTAAGTATGTCTTGCCATTCCCTCCTGGCCTGAAGCATTTCTATTGAAAAATCTGCAGTTATCCTTATGGGAAACCCCTGTGTGTTATTTGTTGCTTTTCCCTTGCTGCTTTTAATATTTGTTCTTTGTGTTTGATCTTTGTTAATTTGATTAATATATGTCTTGTGGTGCTTCACCTTGAATTTATCCTCTTTGAAACTCTCTGGTTTTTTGGACTTGGGTTATTATTTCCTTTCCCATTTTAGGGAAGTTTTCAACTATTATCTCCTCAAGTATTTTCTCATGGTCTTTCTTTTTGTCTTCTTGTTCTGTGACTCCTGTAATTCGAATATTGGAGCGTTTCATATTGTCCTGGAGGTCTCTGAGATTGTCCTCATTTCTTTTAATTCATTTTTCTTTTTTCCTCTCTGATTCATTTATTTC
>SJYF01001440.1:1713652-1727436 GCA_006410515.1 Procapra przewalskii | reverse complement strand
AGTGCAACATAATATTTATATACTTATTGTCTTATTTATTTCATATTGTACTACTGATAATACAATGTAAATAATACAAATCTCACAAAACTGAAACTGCGATTACTAGGACGTGGGTAAGCATCCAGTTTGACAAAATCTTGTTAACAGTGATGCAACAAAACCCACTGCACAGCCTAGATATCCATAAGCCATAAGTAACCAGGAGGGCAGACAATACAAGTTTTAAGGAAGCTGACTGGATTTTTCCACTTAAAAGAAGACTAAGTACATTTCCTTCTTTACTAATAGAGTTGGGCATTATTTTACATGTTAACTGGTTAAGTTACATTTGATCATTTATCAAGTGACCATATACACCTACATCTTTTTATGAGCCCTCTATTCTGTTTTGTTAATCTATTTTTGCCCAATACCACAATCTTAATTATTGAGACTGTACAAAGAGACTTGATATCCAATACAAGTTTCCACTTTAATTTTCCTTCAAAAGTGTCATACCTATATTTGGCACTTGCATTTCACTATAAACTAGAATCAGTTGTATTGGAATTGCCAGTTTGAATTGCATTGAAATTACTGATAAATTTTCAGTAAATTGACAGCTTTAGAATAAATAATTTTTTAAACAATGGCTGAACTATATCTGAAGAACTTTTTAGGTCTTATTTTTCAATGTGTTTCTTTGTTTTCTACATAGACATTTTTAGATAGTTTTTCTTTAATTTAATAGAAATTTATTAGAAATAAGTTTATTATTTTCCACATTACATTTTTAACAGCTTCCTTAGGATATAATTGATACACAAAGAACTGAACACATTTAGTGTATACAATTTGATAAGTTTAGGCATATGCAAATATCATCACCGCAATCAGGGTATTAAACATATCCAACACCTCACAAAGTTTCCTTGTGTTCCTTTGTTTGATGTGTGTATGTATGTCAAAAGCATAACATGAAATCTATGCATTTAACAAATTTTGAAACTCAAAATGCTACACATATCAAAATTTTATATAACATTAATATTGATTCAAAGGAGAATTCAGTGAATGCACATAAAATAGTTAATCATGAAAGCTGAAATGAATTTTCAACTAGATTCAAAACAGGACAATATCCATAAATGAACAATCACAATTAATTTGTATCCAGTAAATGCAAGTACTTTTATAGAAAATAATATTTTATTTTCTACAGTTATCATCTTATAAAGTATTTTAACCAAATAACTAAAAAGCTGTCCAAACTGGTCACATGGATCACAGCCTTATCTAACTCAATGAAACTATGAGCCATGCCACATAGGGTCACCCAAGATGGACTGAGTCATGGTGGAGAGTTCTGATAAAACGTGCTTCATTGGTGAAGGGAATATCAAACCACTTCAGCATTCTTGCCTTGAGAACCCCATGAGGAGTATGAAAAGACAAAAATATATGACACTGAAAGATGAACTTCCCAGGTCATCAGGTTCCTAATATGCTATTGGAGAAGAGCAGATAAATAGCTCCAGAAGGAATGAAGGGCTGATCCAAAGTGGAAACAAAACCCAGTTGTGGATGTGTCCGGTGATGAAAGTAAAGTCTGATGCTGTAAGGAGAAACATTATATAGGAACCTGGAATGTTAGGTCCATGAATCAAGGTAAATTTGAAGTGGTCAAACAGGAGATGGCAAGAGTGAACATTGACATCAGTGAACTAAAATGGACTGGAATGAGTGAATTTAATTCAGATGATCATTATATCTACTACTGTGGGAAAGAATCCCTTAGAAGAAATGGAGCATTCCTCATAGTCAACAAAAGAGACTGAAATGCAGTACTCGTGTGCAATCTCAAAAACAACAGAATGATCTCTGCTCGTTTCCAAGACAAGCCATTCAATATTACAGTAATCCAAGCCAATGTCTCAACCACTATGCTAAAGAAGCTGATTGAATGGTTCTATCAAAATCTACATGACCTTCTAGACACACACACACATGCAAAGATGTCCTTTTTATCACAGAGGACTGGAATGAAAAAGCAGGAAGTCAAGAAATACCTGGAGTAACAGGCAAGTGTGGCTTTGAAGTATAAAATGAAGCAGGGCAAAAGGTAAAAGAGTTTTTCCAAGACAATGCACTGGTCATAGCAAACACCCTCTTCCAACAACACAAGAGACAACTCCTACACATGACGACCATCACCAGATGGTCAATACCAAAATCAAATGACTATATTCTTTGTAGCCAAAGATGGAGAAATGTCTCTGCTTTTTTAATATGCTTTCTAAGTTGGCCATAACTTCTCTTCCAAAGAACAAGTGTCTCTTTTTTTAATATGAGTTTATTTGTTTTAATTGGAGGTTAATTATTTTACAATATTGTATTGGTTTTGCCATACATCAACATGAATCTGCCACAGGTATACACGTGTTCCCCATCCTGAACCCCCCCTTTCTCCTCCCTCCCCATACCATCCCTCTGGGTCGTCCCAGTGCACCAGCCCCAAGCATCCAGTATCATGCATCGAACCTGGACTGGCGATTTGAATACACCGCATTAACAAATTGAAAAATAAAAGCCATATGATTACCTCAATAGATGCAGAGAAAGCTTTTGACAAAATTCAACATCCATTTATGATAACAACTCTCCAGAAAGCAGGAATAGAAGGAACATACCTCAACATAATAAAAGCTATGTATGACAAACCTACAGCAAACATTATCTTAAATGGTGAAAAACTGAAAACATTTCCCATAAAGTCAGGAGCAAGACAAGGGTGACCACTTCCACCATTACTACTAAACATCATTTTGGAAGTTTTGGCCACAGCAATCAGAGCAGAATAAGAAATAAAAGGAATCCAAATTGGAAAAGAAGAAGTAAAACTATCACTGTTTGCAGATGACATGATCCTCTACATAGAAAACCCTAAAGACTCCACCAGAAAATTACTAGAGCTAATCAATGAATATAGTAAATTTGCAGAATATAAAATCAACACACAGAAATCCCTTGCATTCCTATACACTAACAATGAGAAAATAGAGAAATTAAGGAAACATTTCTGTTCACCATTGCAATGAAAAGAATAAAATACTTAGGAATATACCTACCTAAAGGAACTAAAGACTTATCTATAGAAAACTATAAAACACTGGTGAAATAAATAAAAAAGAACACTAATAGACGGAAAAATATACCATGTTCATGGATTGGAAGAATCAATATAGTGAAAATGAGTATACTACCCAAAGCAATCTACAGATTTAATGCAATCCCTATCAAGCCACCAACGGTATTTTCCACAGAGCTAGAACAAATAATTTCAAGATTTGTATGGAAATACAAAAAACCTCGAATACCCAAAGCAATCTTGAGAAAGAAGGATGGAACTGGATTTCTTTGGAAGGAATGATGCTAAAGCTGAAACTGCAGTACTTTGGCCACCTCGTGCAGAGAGTTGACTCATTGGAAAAGACTCTGATGCTGGGAGGGATTGAGGGCAGGAGGAGAAGGGGACAACCGAGGATGAGATGGCTGGATGGCATCACGGACTCGATGGACGTGAGTCTGAGTGAACTCCGGGTGTTGGTGATGGATAGAGAGGCCTGGCGTGCTACGATTCATATGGCCACAAAAAGTCTGGCACAACTGAGTGACTGTACTGAACTGAACTGATCTGAACTGAACTGATAATGAATGATGTTGAGCATCTTTTCATGTTAGCCAGCTGTATGTCTTCTTGGGATTAATGTCTGTTTAGTTTTTTGGCCCATTTTTTAATTGAGCTGTTTATTTTATTTATTTATTTATTTATTTATTTATTTATTTATTTATTTATTTATTTTTTGGAATTGAGCTGCAGGAGTTGCTTGTATATTTTTTAGATTAATTCTTTGTCAGTGTTTCATTTGCTATTATTTTCTCCCATTCTGAAGGCTATCTTTTCACCTTGCTTATAGTTTCCTTTGTTGTGAAGTTTTAACCTTTAGATCTTTCTCTCCTGCTGGAATCACTGCACATGATATAAACCTCTCCCTTGTTAACTGATATTAACTACTGCTATGGAATTCACAAAACACTGTTTCATTCTTTAAGCATATAGATCTTAGGAAAACAGCCAGATGAGTCTTTACATATGTCTACATTTTTGTAACCATGATCTAGATCAAGTGAGAAATGTTTATAGCAACCCAGAAAACTTTCATATGTCTCTCCCAATCATGTGGGCAAGCATAATTAATAGAAAAGACCATTCTCTCCCCAATCACTGTCAAACAGATGATGACACATATGCAGCCAGTTTCTTTATTAATACTTTTATTGGTCTTTTTATTTTCCACAGCTGTACAACAGTTTTAATTAATATAATTTTCTGAGATTGATATCTGATCGTATAATCTTCTAGATTTGTTCCTCTTGAGATTGCTTTGGTTTCAGAATCTTTATTGAGCTTTCTGTGAATCTATAATTTGTGGGAAACATATTTTTACAACAATATACTTCATGTCAATATACATGGTATTTTCCTTTATCTACTTCAGTTCAGTTCAGTTCAGTCACTCAGTCATGTCTGACTCTTTGCAACCCCATGAATCACAGCACGCCAGGCCTCCCTGTCCGTCACCAACTCCCAGAGTTCACTCAGATCCATGTCCATCGTGTCAGTGATGCCATCCAGCCATCTCATCCTCTGTAGTCCCCTTCTCCTCCTGCCCTCAATCCTTCCCAGCATCAGAGTCTTTTCCAATGTGTCACCTCTTCGCATGAGGTGGCCAAAGTACTGGAGTTTCAGCTTTAACATCATTTCTTCCAAAGAAATCCCAGGGCTGATCTCTTTCAGAATGGTTTGGTTGGATCTCCTTGCAGTCCAAGGGACTCTCATGAGTCTTCTCCAACACCACAGTTCAAAAGCATCATTTCTTTGGCACTCAGCCTTCTTCACAGTCCAACTCTCACATCCATACATGACCACAGGAAAAACCATAGCCTTGACTAGACGAACCTTAGTTGGCAAAGTAATATCTCTGCTTTTGAATATACTATCTAGGTTTGGTCATAACTTTCCTTCCAAGGAGTAAGCATCTTTTATTCATGGCTGCAATCACCATCTGTAGTGATTTTGGAGCCCCAAAAAATAAAGTCTGACACTGTTTCCACTGTTTCCCATCTATCTACTTATGTCTTATTAAAATTTTCCTCAATCATGGTTTCTATATTTCAATGTTGAAGTGTTGAAAATAGTTCATTAATTTTTTCCTTTGGCATTTGCAACCATAAATACTATTTTAATATTATGTGTCTGTTGGGTTTTTATACAATGTTTGATAGATACAAATTAGGACTGCTATTTATTCTTGTTGGATGCATCCTGTTGTCTGATTTTATTACTAGATTTTCAGTGGTACATTTATATAGCACAATTTTTTCAATTCCTTTACTTTCAAGTTTTCCACATCTTTGTATTTAAAGTGTATCTCATAAACATCATAGTTGGGTTTTAGTTTGTCTTTTTATTTTCCCGGTCTGGCAATCTGTTTTATGGTGGACTATTACATCAGTATGTGGTATCAGCATTGGTAACTTGTTCTGTGTTATCTATTTACAGCACTAGTTTTTTTTTTTTTCTTTGATTTCTTACTTCTTTCCTTCTATTACATTAGCCAGGTATTTTCACATTATTTCGTTTTACTCATCTTAAGTGTCACAATCCCTACTTTTTCCTTTAGTCGATAAACTAGAGATCAAAGAAAAAAAAATTTATCACTCTCCGAGCAATGAAAGAATGCTTTAAAAATTTAACTTACCCCCCCCTTCCTATTTTAGGGGTTACTGTTTCTATGCAGAAAATACTTAACAAAGCAGGCCTGAAGCTGCTGTCTTTGGAAGGACCTGCTTCACTGCATCTGGAAACAGATTCTGAAATGCTCCCTAACTGATAAGTTGTTTCTCTGTGCTACAGTATGATTTATAGTGAACATCTGCTTTTTTTCTGAGAGTCTAGTAGTTGAGCAAAGTATGCCCACATGAAAAGTTCCCAATAAAAAATGCCTAAACACCAAAACCCAGATGGACCTCTCTGGGCAGAAGCACTGTACCTTGAAGCTATATTTTATTTGCTACAGGGTTGGGATACCCTGTGTAATTTCCCATGTCAGGAAGAGATGTAGGAAGACTGCACATGGATTATTCCATACTCCGCTTATCTTCTTCCCCTGCTGAACCAGCTGGGTATCTGATGTTACTGTGTACTATGCTACTATGTCACTATGCTGCAGTGTTTCTGAAATAAACCTGAGCAATAGGGCCAACTATGCTGAGACTATGAATACTTTGAGTGAGTTATTATAGATGCGGGTAGTCTTAGGAATCCTTTAGAATAAATGGAGTATTCTTCATAGTCAACAAGAGTCTGAAATGCAGTACTTAAGTGCAATCTCTAAAACAGCAGAATGATTTCTGCTCATTTCCAAGGCAAACCATTCAAATTCATAGTAATCCAGGTCAATGCCCCAACTACTATGCTGAAGAAGCTGAAGTTGAATGGTTCTATAAAGACCTACATGGCCTTCTAGAACTAACACACATACACAAAAATATGTCAATTTCATCACAGAGGACTGGAATGCCAAAGGAAGAAGTCAAGAAATACCTGGAGTAACAGGCAAGTTTGGCCTTGAAGTATAAAATGAAGCAGGGCAAAGGCTAAAAGAGTTTTACCAAGACAACACACTGGTCATAGCAAACATCCTCTTCCAACAACACAAGAGATGACCCTACACATGGTGACCATCACAAGATGGTCAATACCAAAATCAGAATGATTATATTTTTTGTAGCCAAAGATGCAGAAGCTCTATACAGTCAGCATAAACAAGACTGGGAACTGACTGTGGCTCAGATCATGAAATCCTCATTGCAAAAATCACACTTAAATTGAAAAAGTAGGGAACACCACTTGACCATTCAGGTATGACCTAACTCAAATACCTTACGATTATACAGTGGTAGTGACAAATCAATTGAAAGGATTAGATCTGATAGACAAAGTGCCTGAAGAACTATGAACACTGTACAAGAAGTTATCAAAACAATCCCCAAGAAAAAGAAATGCAAAAAGGCAAAATGGTTGTCTGGGGAGGAATTACAAACAACTGAGAGATGAAGAGAAGCTAAAGGCAAAGGAGAAAAGGGAAGATAGACCCATCTGAATGAAGAGTTCCAATGAGAATAGCAAGGAGAGATAAGAAAGCCTTCCTCAGTGATCAATGCAAAAAAAAAAAAAAAGAGAGAGAGAGAGAGAGAGAGAGAGAAACAATAGAATGATAGACTTTAGATCTCAAGATAATTAGAGATGCTAAGGGAACATTTCATGCAAAGATGGGCACAATAAAGACAGAAATGGTATGGACCTAACAGAAGCAGAGGTTATTAAAAAGAGGTGGCAAGTACACACAGAAGAACTATATGAAAAACATCTTCATGACCCAGATAAGCATGAAGGTGTGATCACTCACCTAGAGCCACACATTCTGGAGTGCAAAAGGAAGTGGGCCTTAGGAAACATCATTACAAAAAATGCTAGTGTGGATGATGGAATTCCAGTTGAGCTATTTCAAATCCTAAAAGATGATGCTGTTAAAGTGCTGCACTCAATATGTCAGCAAATTTGGAAAGCTCAGCAGTGGTGACAGGGCTGGCAAAGCTGTTTTTATTACAATCCCAGAGAAAGACAATGCCAAAGAATATTCAAACTACTGCACTATTAGAGTCATCTCACACACTAGCAAAGTAATGCTCAAAATTATCCAAGCCAGGCTTCAACAGCACATGAACACAGAATTTGCAGATGTCCAAGCTGGATTTAGAAAAGGCAGAGGAATCAGAGATCAAATGGCCAACATCTGTTGGATTATCCAAAAAATGAGAGAGTTCCAGTAAAACATCTACTTCCACTTTACTGACTATCCAAAGGCTTTGACTATTTGGATCACAACAAACTGTGGAAAATTCTGGAAAAGATGGGAATACCAGGCCACCAGACTTGCCTCCTGAGAAATCTGTGTAAGTCAAGAAACAAGAGTTAGGACTGAACATGGAACAATGGACTGGTTCCAAACTGGGAAAGCAGTACATCAAGGCTGTATATTGTCACCTACCTTATTTAACTTACATACAGAGTACATCAAGCAAAGTGCTGGGTTGGATGAAGCATGAACTGGAATCAAGATTATCAGGAGAAACATCAATAACCTCAGATGTGCAGATGACACCACCCTTATGGCAGAAAGTGAAGGGGAACTGAAGAGCCTCTTGATGACAGTGAAAGAGGAGTTAAAAAGCTGGCTTAAAACTCAACATTCAAAAAATGAAAATCATGTCATCCAGTCCCATCACTTTATGGCAAATAGATGGGGAAACAATGGAAATAGTGAGAAACTTTGTTTTCTTGGGCTCCAAAATCACTGCAGATTGTGACTGCAGCCCTGAAATCAAAAGACGCTTGCTCCTTGGGAGGAAAGCTATGACTAACCTAGACAGCATATTAAAAAGCGGAGACATTACCTTGCCAACCATGATCTCTCTAGTCAAAACTATGGTTTTCCCAGTAGTTATGTATGGATGTGAGAGTTGGACTATAAAGAAAGCTGAGCACCAAAAAATTTATGCTTTTGAACTGTGGTCTTGGAGAAGACTCTTGAGTGTCCCTTGGACTGCAAGGAGACCCAATCCTAAAGGAAATCAATCCTGAATATTCAAGAATTGATGCTGAAGCTGTAACTCCAACACTCTGGTCATGAAACCCCTAAGCAATTACCATATATGCTATTTCCACATATGTCTTAGACTCCTTAAGACTTTACTTAAAAAGAAGGACGCAATTTCATCCTTCCTTTGCTGGTCTTTCACATATTTTCTATGGATTCATCTGGGATCAGTTTTCTTCTGCCAGAATTCTAATAGTCCCTTGTTACATGCCTGTTTCTTGGTTTTCATTTATTCTGAAAATGTTATTATTTTACCTTTATTTAAGAAAAACATATTTGCTAGTATAGGATCCTAGGCTAGCAGATTTGTTTTCCAGCACTATTGAAACTAAAGATAAATTTTCTCCAATAGTTTTCAAACTTTTATTTTTGTCTCTGTCAGCAGTTTGACTATGATAAAGCCTATATGTGAGTTCCTTTATATGTGTCCTATTTGAAATTTAAATAATTGATTGAATCCATAGTTTGATGTATTCAATCAGCATTTGAAAATCTTTAACCAGTGTTTTAATAAATATTTGTCTTCTCATCTCTCTCTATTCTCCTTCTAAGACTTCAGTTACACAGAGATGAGAACTTTTTCCCATGCCCCATACATCTTTATAACTTTTTCTGTACTTTGCATACTTTTTGATTCTGGGCTTATGATTCTTTCAATGGATGATATAAATGTAAGTTTTATGTGCTTTTTTTAATCACTTCATATTAACTCACCCCATTGTCTGCTTGAGCTATAAACTCACATTTAGACGGTAATAGAAATTATGTCCATGGAGACCCACTTGGTTCCTTGTTTCCATCTCTCTTATTGCTCCTTCCCTGCCAAAATGTGAGCCCTTGTTATTTTGTTATATTCTGATTTTTAAAGAAATCTGTCACTTTAGCAATCATTTCTTTGACTTTGATTTTTTTCTTAATATATATTATGATTAACTGGGCTCAGATGTTAAAGCGACTGCCTCCAATGTGGGAGACCCGAGTTCAATACCTGGTTTGGGAAGATCCCCTGGAGAAGGAAATAGCAATCCACTCTAGTATTCTTGCCTGGAGAATCCCATGGACAGAGAAGCCTAGCAGGTTACAGTCCACGGGGTCGCAAAGAGTCGGACACGACTGAGCAACTTCATCTCACCTCACCTCATGCATAGATGCAGAGTTGGCATTTGAATTACCTATCGATAGTTCTTTATAAACATTTCCAAGCATTTTATATTTTTATTCTTAATTTTCTCATTGTTTAGGAAATGTTCATCTTTTATGTTAAGGAAAGATACATAAGTGCCATTTTCATCTTACTGAAAATACTGAAAATATCACATATTTCTTTTTAATTGTCAAGATTTTGAAAATTCAGATGCATTTATAAAACCATCTGTAGTCCTCTATTCTGAATTAGCTCAGTTAATTAAAGTGCCATATTAATTTTCTAAGAGTTTGCATTGATCATCTGAAATGCCCACATAGTCAAAAAGAACTAAACGAGAAAACATACATTGGTTACTAGACAATAGTTTTTTTTTTTAAAAAAAGTCTTAAAATTTCTACTTTGTATCTACACTGAAGAGATGAAGTGAATTTATACTTTGCATTCTATAAATATGATGACTGATCATCTGTTTTCTCCTAGTTTATCATATTCAGTACCTTCAAATGTTAATTATTAAGTGTAAAGTTACCCCAAAATGAAAACAGGTAGATAGTTTTGATCAATCTTGTACATGGACATATGTTATTTATATATCTCATATAAGAACTTCAATCTGGAACCCATTTTGGATACTATCTGAGTAACATAATTATGAGTCTGTACTCTCAAGCTCTTATTATTTGTAAATCAAATTTTCAAAATATCAATTGATTGTATATCAATCATATAAAACTTTTATCACAGAAATATATAATATATAATTTTTGAAATGATTATAAAATACTTCCTCAAAATGACTAAAAACTACTTAGATTATAAAGTACATAAAATTCATAATCTGCCTTGCAAAAATAAGGACCTAACTATTGATTTACCAAAATATCTACCCTACACCAACTGAAATAAACATACAACAGATGATCAAAGCTAAAAACAAAGAAGAGGTTCAAACTCATTCAAATTTCACATGATTTGAGCCAAATTGTAAATAAACTACAATGCCAACATGCCATCGTAGGCTTTTGATCGTTGGGGACATCTTCCTTACTCTATTTGAACTCTGATATCCAGCCCCATGGAGTATTCCTTTCACCCTGCTCTGTCTTCACCCTGCAACAGTCCACTCTCCATCACATGGATATCTTTTTACCTCAATCACTTAAAATAGCCTATCCTTTACCCTTTACCCCTTATGGATACATTATTTGCTCTGTCTGACCATGATGTGTTTAGCCAGGCTACCCTTTCATGAAAAAGACGTTCTTAATATACTCAACCTCTGACCTCCATACACAAGGCTGTCTCTCCAACTGGATACAACTTTCTTCACTTTGAATTTTTCTGCCCTGAATTAGGCTTTATCACCACTGTTAATCTTTTTCTCAGTCTTCTCAGATTTCACCACAGCAATCTGCAAACCATGATCCTCTCCAACTCAGTGTCGTCAGCTATCTTTCATGGCCTTACCTAATATATTTAGGATGGAAATATTCTTGATTGGATGATAGATATATATCAATATTCACTTCTAGATTTTGGTGGTTGTATTGTGGTTATATAGAACAATATCCTTATTCATTGGAGAAGGAAATGGCAACCCACTCCCATATTCTTGCTGGGATAATCCCATGGACAGAGGAGCCTGATGGGCTACAGTCCATGGAGTCACAAAGAGTCAGACATGACTGAGAGACTAAACAACCACATCCTTATTTATACACAAAATAATACTGAAGTATTTGAAAATAATGGGCTTCCCTGGTGGCTCTGGTGGTAAAGAATCTGCCTGCAATGCAAGACCCGGCTTTGATCCCTGGGTCGAGAAGATCCCCTGGAGGAGGAAATGACAACCCACTCCAGTGTTCTTGCCTGGAGAATCCCATAGAGAGGAGTTTGGTGGGCTGTAGTCCATGGACTTTCAAGAGTCAGACACAAATATGTGACTTTAACTTTCATTGAAAATGATAAGCATCATTTTTGTAGCTTGGTTTCAAATGATTCAGAGGAATTAAGAGAATATAGAGGAAGTGTTTACTAGGCAATACAAAATATTTAGACTCTTGCTGCAATTAAACAGATCATGTATGCTGCAATAAAGATCCCACATATTTAAACAAAGATCAAAGATCATGCATGCCATGATTAAGACCCGGCACAGCCAAATAACTTTATTTTTTTTAATAAAAAAAAGCTATGATAGTTTTGAAGAACACAGTAAGTAGAATAGCATCCTTTAATTTCCAGAGGCTCTTTGCCTAGTATTTTCTCTCTGTGGAACTTAGTTTCAGACCTGCAATGTCTTGAGGGGAAAAAACTCAATACTACAAGCTAACAAACAGCTACTTTTGTCTCTCTAGCTTCATGTAATAACCAAAATTTCTGCTGTTTTTTCTTCTTCAGTATTAACCATCCAACCGGGCAAACTTTGAATTCTCAGCTTCTAATCTTATGTACTTAATTAAATTCAAACTATGACTTCCTTGTACTGGTTAATTAACCCATGGAAAACCAGCTATAAAACTCAGCTCATATTTCCATAGACCTCGCCTCTCCAGAATTTTAAACTTTCTAGCACATGTTGTTCTAACTACTCTTTGATGTCACTCAACAGAAGATTCTTTTCAGTGGGAATGATGTTTTCCTTTACTATTCCATATGACCTAAAAGTGGAAGCGCCATTTTCTAGAAATTTTAATTCATTTTCACCAAAAAGAAATGTGGCTTCTTAAGGCTTCCAATAAAATATTACTTTACTTATCATGATATACATTAATGGTTTTCGACTGTTTTCAAGTCTTTCCTAGAGAGAAAATTTTACAAAAGTAAAACATAGGAAAATCTAACTTTATTTATGATATAATATTAAAGCATCTTTTTGGAGATTTAATCTTGCAAGAAATATATATGATGAGAGGTTCCCCTCTCACTAGTGGTAAAGAATCTGCCTGCCAATGCAGGAGACTGAAAAGACCTGGATTCAGTCCCTGGGTTGGGAAAATCCTCTGGAGAATGAAATGGTAACCCACTCCAGTAATGCTGCCTGGGAAATCTTATGGACAAAGGAACTCGGTGGACTACAGCCTGTGGGGTCGCAAAGAGATGACCATGACTGAGTGACTAAACAACAACAATATATGTGAATAAAAAAATAGGAATACATTAGTGTAACACGCATATCTTTTTAATGTTACATTATAAGCAGTGTTCTCATTTGAATTTTTAAATATTTTATATTTAGTGTATCTCAGTTTTGTTTATTTCTCTTAGGGTTTCTAGACTTGGTAAAAACAATAAAAATTAATTGATAAATCCACAAAAATTGGGACATACTTAAATTTAAAAACATTTATTTTGTTTAATTAAAATTCAAATTTAACTGAGATTATCTATTAAAGCTACCCCTTCTTTAAGGTCAGGAGTATATATTGGTGAGAGGGAAATAAGTTTTGGGAAGAAAATGGGTAAAGTTACTTTAAACATAAACAGAAAATATCAGGAAAATATCTGATAGTTAATGAACTCGAATGATAGAGATGATCCAACAGAATAAAAATGCCATTCTGCAGAACACAGTGGGATTTCTAAAACTTTCAGCTCATTTCAGTTCAGTCACTCAGTCATGTCCAACTCCGCGACCCCATGAATTACAGCACGCGAGGCCTTTCTGTCCATCATCAACTCTCGGAGTTCACCCAAACTCATGTGCTTCGAGTTGGTGATGCCATCCAGCCATCTCATCCTCTGTCGTCCCCTTCTCTTCCTGCCCCCAATCCCTCCCAGCATCCGGGTCTTTTCCAATGAGTCAACTCTTAGCATGAGGTGGCCAAAGTACTGGAGTTTCAAATTGTCAAGAAAACCCCGGGAGGGGGGGG
>SJYF01001440.1:1694505-1713626 GCA_006410515.1 Procapra przewalskii | reverse complement strand
GGGGGACGTGTATCTAATAAAACACATGTTATATTGCTATCTAAATGCCAAGCCCCACATCTTTTCAGGGTTAATTATATTTTAGTAAAAACAGAAATATGTTCCCAAGTACAATCTAATTTGACACTCATAGGTGTAGATAAATGAGATCATAAGCTGGGGTGAGGATGAATGGGCAGAAGTAAAAGTAATTTCTGTAAGGTTATAGCATGTTAATTACCTGCTATACTGGCATGAAATAACAGTTAACTTAATTGATGGGCATTTTAACTGATTTGTCTTTCATTAGGTATGCTAACTTACAGGGCTGTAGTTTCCTTTAGTCTGTTAGTTTTGCATCAAGTAACTTTATATTACAGACAAATTTAGGCTAATAAATTAACAAGAATTAATTTCCATTTATGCTACCACTATTTACAAGGGAAGACTTTAAAACCAACATTCATGGAATATTCTGATTTTAACTCTATTCTTGAGCAGATTGTCAAGGATTTTTTCCATATATTTAAGAAAATAGTTTCTTAAACACTTTTACTCTGTCTAGGTTCTCCCCCCACCCCCTTTTAGTTCAATTGTTTTATACAATTCATTTGTTTTGAATTTCCTATGACACATTTTCTAATTGTTTTCTTCACTCTTATAGTTCCAAATCCCAGCATGCCCTTACATATCAACAACTCACTGAGAAAATATACAGGTGTGAAATTTATATGTTCCTTTTTCTCCTCTTGAAAATACATATATAATAAAATCCTTTCACTCTCTCACACTTTTATGCTCTGCATAATTTTCTCCAGAGGTGAGTGAATGTGAGACATTTATACAGGCATAAGGTATATAGTGTAATAAGTGTAAGCTTTTTTTGCTGGTTTATATAATCTGTTTCCCATGTATTAGTGTATTTTAGCGAGAAAGTGTAAAATTTGTTACTATATTCAGATGAGAATCTAAATATTACAGGTTATGTGACTGGCCCAAAGTCACCCAGGAGAAATTAAATTTGAATTTGCATTTTTTTATTATTATTATTTTTAATCTAATCTTTATTTTATTTTATTTTCTACTTTACAGTACTATATTGGTTTTGCCATACATTGACATGAATCAGGCACAGATGTACATGAGCTCCCAGTCTGGAAACCCCCTCCCACCTCGCACCCCATATCATCTCTCTGGGTCATCCCCGTGAACCAGCCCCAAGCATCCTGTATCTTGTATAGACTGGTGCTTCGTTTCTTACAAGATAGTATACATGTTTCAATGCCATTCTCCCAAATCATCACACCCTCTCCCTCTCCCTCAGAGGCCAAAAGTCCATTCTATACATCTGTGTCTCTTTTGTTGTCTCACATACAGGGTTAACATTACTGTCTTTCTAAAGTCCATATATATGTGTCAGTATACTGTATTGGTGTTTTTCTTTCTGGCTTACTTCACTCTGTATAATCGGCTCCAGTTTCATCCATCTCATTAGAACTGATTCAAATTTATTCTTTTTAAGGGCTGAATAATACTCCATTGTGTATATGTACCACAGCTTTTTTATCCATTCATCTGCTGATGGGCATCTAGGTTGTTTCCATGTCCTGGCTATTATAAACAATGCTGCAATGAACGTTGGGGTACATGTGTCTTTCAATTCTGGTTTCCTCAGTGTGTATGCCCAGCAGTGGGATTGCTGGGTCATAAGGCAGTTCTATTTGCAATTGTTAAAGGAATCTCCACACTGTTTTCCATAGTGGCTGTAAGGAGAAGTCGCTCAGTTGTGTCCGACTCTTTGCAACCCATGGACTGTAACCTATGAGGCTTCTCCGTCCATGGGATTCTCCAGGCAAGAATACTGGAGTGGATTGCCATTTCCTTCTCCAGGGGATCTTCACGACCCAGGGATCAAACCCACGTCTCCCACATTGGAGGCAGAAGCTTTAACCTTTGAGCCACCACCCACCAACAGTATAAGAGAGTTCCCTTTTCTCCACATCCTCTCCAGCATTTATTGCTTGTAGACTTTTGGATTGCAGCCATTCTGACTGCTGTGAAATGGTACCTCATTGTGGTCTTGATTTGCATTTCTCTGATAATGAGTGATGTTGAGCATCTTTTCATGTGTTTGTTAGCCATCCGTATGTCTTCTTTGAAGAAATGCCTGTTCAGTTCTTTGCCCATTTTTTGATTGGATCATTTATTTTTCTGGAGTTGAGCTGCATAAGTTGCTTGTATATCTTTGAGATTAGTTGTTTGTCCGTTGCTTCATTTGCTATTGTTTTCTCCAATTTAGAAGGCTGTCTTTTCACCTTACTTATAGTTTCCTTGGTTGTGCAGAAGCTTTTAATTTTTATTAGATCCCATTTGCTTATTTTTGCTTTTATTTCCAGTATACTGGGAGGTGGATTATAGAGGATCCTGCTGTGATTTATGTCGGAGAGTGTTTTGCCTATGTTCTCCTCTAGAAGTTTTATAGTTTCTGGTCTTACATTTAGATCTTTAATCCATTTTGAGTTTATTTTTGTGTGTGGTGTTAGAAAGTGATCTATTTTCATTCTTTCACAAGTGGTTGACCAGTTTTCCTAGCACCACTTGTTAAAGAGATTGTCTTTACTCCATTGTATATTCTTGCCTCCTTTGTTGAAGATAAGGTGTCCATAGGTATGTGGATTTATCTCTTGGCTTTCTATTTTGTTCCATTGATCTATATTTCTGTCTTTGTGCCAGTACCATACTGTCTTATGACTGTGGCTTTGAAGTAGAGCCTTTATCAGCCTTAAATTTAGACTTTATTGTTAGGTAAAAAGACGACCAGGACACCAAAAAAAACAAAAATGTCTAACAAGCTTTTTAATGGTGAAGCGCTACCAGGCGGGGTTCCTGTACCCAAAGGAGGCAGGTTGAGGAAGTCCGTGCCCGGACCATGCTAGAAGCGGCTTATATAAGTTTGTTGTGAGGGGTGGTCAGGTTAATGGACGGAGGTTCAGATAGGTCACCAGGCCGAGGCGTCGCGGGCTGATAGGTCCTTTTTCGTGGCTGTGGTGGGGTGGCTTTAGCTGGCGAAGTGTGCTTCACTAGTCCCTGGAATCTGGGCGGCTCCTTCCATTAGGGACTTCCCCCACTGGTGGGGGAGTAAAGGGGTGGCCCATCATGGCCCCTGGGGTCTGACCTTACATTTATATCACAAGATGATACAATAAACTGCTTACATTTTTTTCATATATTGTCTGTTTTAGTTTCAAGGAAGGAAGTTCAGGGGTGGGTTAGGCGAGGCAAATTTAGTGTCTCCTGTGGGTTATCATCAGCAATGGATTTTTCACAGCCGGTAGTCCACAATGAATATGTCACAGTTGTCTTCTGTTAACTTAGACTTGAGAATAAGGGAGGGAAGCAGGAAAAAGAATGCTGCCAACTTTTTTTTTTTGCAATTTTTCTTTAAAAGAACTAGTGTCTCTTTTTAAAGGGTGTTGTCCTTAGATTTATTCTTTAACATTAATGTTAGAAGGGAAATGCAAGTCAAAACCACAATGAGACATCACCTCATAGCTATCAGAATGGCTATCATCAAAAAGAATACAAATACCCAGTGTTGTGGAGAAAATAGAAACTGTGCAAGCCATTGAGGGGAATGTAAATTATTGCAGCATTATGGAGGCTCCCCAAAAAACTAAAAATGGAATCATCATATGACCCATCATGTCCACCCAGCATATCTGGGTATGTATCTTAAAAATAGCAAAAACATTCATTTGAAAAGATACATTCACCAGAGTGTTCATAGCAGCATTATTTACAGTTGCCAAAACATAGAAGCAACCTAAGTATCCATCAACAGATGAGCGGATAAAAAAGATGTGGTGTATGTATACACACACACACACATACACACACACACACACACACATATATGCACATGTAGTATACACACACATACACACACACAGTGGAATGTACAGTTCAGTTCAGTTGTTCAGTCATGTCCGACTCTTTATGACCCCATGGACTGCAGCACACCAGGCTTCCCTGTCCATTACCAACTCCCAGAGTTTGCTCAAACTCAAGTCCATCAACTTGATGATGCCATCCAATATCAACCTTAAAAATGAAATTTTGCCATTTATTGAGCAACATGAATAGACTTGTAAGGTATTATGTGAGTGATATAAAGCTGGCAAAGAAAAATATGATATCACTTAAACATGAATTCTAAAAAATATAATAAATTAATTAATATAATAAAAAATAAGCAGAATCACAGATATAGAAAACAAACTAGTGGTTACCAGTGAAGAGAGGAAAGAGGGATGGACAATGTAGGGTTAGGGTCTCAAGTACAAACTATTATGTCTAAAATAGCTACTGGATATATTGTACAAAACAAGAATATAGTCAGTATTTTAGAGTAACTATGCTGCTTCTGCTGCTGCTAAGTTGCTTCAGTTGTGTTCGACTCTGTGTGACCCCATAGATGGCAGCCCATCAGGCTCCCCCACCCTTGGAATTCTCCAGGCAAGAACACTGGAGTGGGTTGCCATTTCTTTCTCCAATGAATGAAAATGAAAAGTGAAAGTGAAGTTGCTCAGTCATGTCTGACTCTTTTTTTTTTTTCTTTTTTTTTTTTTTTATTTTTCTTTTTTATTTTTTTTCTCTTTCTTTTTTTTTTTATCATGTCTGACTCTTAATGACTCCTTGGACTGTAGCCTACCAGGCTCCTCTGTCCATGGGATATTCTAGGCAAGAGTACTGGAGTGAGATGCCATTGCCTTCTCTGAATAACTATAAATGGAGTATAATCTTTAAAGTCATGACTCACTTATTATACATCTGAAACTTATATAATATTGTATATCAACTATACTTCAATAGTTGATATATAAATAAAACATCAATAAAAAGTAAAACATTAATGCTTAAGATAATAGAGCACCTTTTCAATTTTTACACTGGAAAAATGTCTCATCCACAAACTTAAAAACACAGAAGATTTATTTTTGTGTGTGTGATAACAATGAAAAATAATTACATAGGTAAATTTTTAGAAAATATAACATCTCTTTTATATTTTTAAAATAGCTACTTAAACAGAATTCTGCTGAAATAGATATTAAACAAAATAAATGCTGAAGAATGGGGGAAAATGAGTTATTCAATGGAAGATACTAAACAAAGAACTGTGTTAGATATAGTATAATATTCATAATTATTATAAAACCAATATAAAAATGTTTTATGAAAGGTTTTAATATTCATCATTAGATTTCTCTTTCCTTTCTTTGTTAAATAAACTAAATTTGCAAAATTAATCATTTTACTTAGGACACAGTCACTATACATGTGTAAAAACAGTTTTTAATAATTTAAGCAAGTTTAAAATTGTATATTTGAAATATATTTATACATATATTCGGACTTCCCCTGTGGCTCAGATGGTAAAGCGTCTGCCTACAATGTCGGTGACCCAGGTTCAATCCCTGGGTCAGGAAGATCTCCTGGAGAAGAAAGTGGCAACCCCCTCCAGTATTCTTGCCTGGAAAATCCCATGAATGGAAGAGCCTGGTAGGCCACAGTCCATGGGGTAACAAAGAGTTCGGACATGACTGAGTGACTTTTCATTCTTTTCTTTCTTTCACTTATACATATATTCAGATACTCATCATTATATCTGCTTATTTTTACGTATATAAAGTGTTAACATACAGAGATAATACACACTCGCATTTCTGAAATAAGTTCACCTCAATATTAATATTTACATACCCTGGTATAAGATTATGGATCACTTTATTTTGTTATTATAGTTTTCTGCACTTTCTACATACATTTCATGGCATGTAGATGGGGAAACAGTGGAAACAGTGGCTGACTTTATTTTTTTGGCTCCAAAATCACTGCAGATGCTGATTGCAGCCATGAAATTAAAAGACGCTTACTCCTTGGAAGGAAAGTTATGAACAACCTAGACAGCATATTAAAAAGCAGAGACATTACTTGTCAGCAAAGGTCCATCTAGTCAAGGCTATGGTTATTCCAGTATTCATGTATGGGTGTGAGAGTTGGACTATAAAGAGCTTGCTGAGTATGAAAGAACTGATGCTTTTGAACTGTGGTGTTGGAGAAAACTCATGAGAGTCCTTTGGGCTGCAAGGAGATCCAACCAGTCCATCCTAAAAGAGATCAGTCCTAGGTGTTCATTGGAGGGACTGATTTTGAAGCTGAAATTCCAATACTTTGGCCACCTGATGCAAAGAGCTGACTCATTTGAAAAGATCCTGATGCTGAGAAAGATTGAGGGCTAGAGGAGAAGGGGACAACGGAGGATGAGATGGTTGGATGGCATCACCCAGTCAATGGACATGGGTTTGGGTGGACTCCGGGAGTTGGTGATGGACAGGGAGACCTGGCATGCTGCAGTTCATGGGGACACAAAGAGTTGGACACAACTGAGTGACTCAACTGAACTGAACATACATTTCAATAAGAAACATGCTTTAACTTTACAAGCAGAAAAAGGCTATGTGTGTTTTTAAAGAATTCTTGAAAATATTTTGAATAGAAAATTTCTTCATCTGCTGCCTCAATTTTTGTTCAATTCCCTTCTGCCTGAGTTCTTAAATCTGTGGTGGAGAGAGCTGATGAACCCCTGATGAAGTATTCTTGGTATAAGGTCAATATTATTCACTTCATCATTCCCCATCTCTGCTCCTTCCACTCCATCCTATAGATAGATAGATAGATAGATAGATAGATAGATAGATAGATAGATAGATAGATAGATAGATATAAAACCACAAATTTTAAAATCTCTTTTCAAAGTTCCAAGAGTTGCCATTACTTAATGGAAGCTCAGGGGACCTGAAAATAACAAAACATTAAGAATAGGGAATTTTTACAGCTGAGAGCAGCTGATTCAGGATCTCCAGGGAATAACTGCTTTTCAAAAAACTTCTTTCTTCTGCCCATGTTTGCTTGTGTGACTTGGTGCTTTGCTCAGAGATGCTTTTTTTAATGAAATGTGTGACTTTCACAGCTTGTGCATTGTGAGAAGTCCTTCTCACCACACACAAATTCTGTTGCATTGCTGTGCTTGAAAGTTTTTAAAAATATTGTTTTATCTGTAAGAAATTTATGAAATACTCTTAAACTCTTTTTCTCTTAATTTTTAGTAAAAAAGAAAAAGAAACATGGTAGTCATAAGAGGACTGACTTAACTACAAAGTTTTACTAAAACCAACATGCTGTGTTACCCAATAACTAATTTATTCACAAGGTAAGTACTACTTTATACAGGATAAAAACAAACTTTGTCATTATTTCTCTTTATTTATTAGCTATCAACCTAAAAATTAGTAAAACAAATCAATTTCTCTCAATTCAGTTGAGGATTAGATGGCTGAACTCCCTGTGTAGTAAAGTCCAAAAGCAGCCAGATACAAAAATAAGAAAAAGGAGGCAGGTTGGCAGATGTAGAAATTAAGATTTTTTTTTTTTTGAGAGAGAGACTATTTCTTTTATCAAGCCCATCTTTGCATGAAATGTTCCCTTTGTATCTCTAATTTTCTTGAAGAGATCTCTAGTCTTTCTGATTCTATTGTTTTCCTTTATTTCTTTGCATTGATCGCTTAGAAAGGCTTTCTTATTTCTCCTTGCTATTCTTTGAAACTCTGCATTCAGATGGGTATATCTTTCCTTTTCCCCAGTGCTTTTTGCTTCTCTTCTTTTCACAGCTATTTGTAAGGCCTCATCAGACAGTCATTTTGCTTTTTTGTGTTTCTTTTTCGTGAGGGTGGTCTTGATTCCTGTCTCCTGTACGATGTCATGAACCTCCGTCCATAGTTCATCAGGCACTCTATCAGATCTTGTCCCTTAAATCTATTTCTCACTTCCACTATATAGTCATAAGGGATTTGATTTAGGTCATACTTGAATGGTCTAGTGGTTTTCCCCACTTTCTTCAATTTAAGTCTGGATTTGGTAAAAAGGAGTTCATGATCTGAGCCACAGTCAGCTCCAAGTCTTGTTTTTGCTGACTGGATAGAGCTTCTCCATATTTGGCTGAAAAGAATATGATCAATCTGATTTCAGTGTCGACCATCTGGTGATGTCCACATGTAGAGTCTTCTCTTGTGTTGTTGGAAAAGGGTGTTTGCTATAAACACTGCATTCTCTTGGCCAAACTCTATTAGCCTTTGCCCTGTTTCACTCTGTACTCAAAAGCCAAATTTGCCTATTTCTCCAGGTGTTTCTTGACTTCCTATTTCTGCATTCCAGTCCCCTATATACAGTCATGTCCGACTCTGCAATCCCATGGACTATACATTCCATAGAATTCTCCAGGCCAGAATACTGGAGTGGATAGTCTTCCCCTTCTCTAGAGGATCTTCCCAACCCAAGGATTGAACCCAGGTCTCCATCATTGCAGGCGGATTCTTTACCAGCTGAGACACAAGGGAAGTTCTCCTATACACAGTAGAACTGTACAAAAAGATCTTCACGACCCACATAATCATGATGGCGTGAGCACCCACCTAGAGACAGACATCTGGAATGTGAAGTCAAGTGGAACTTTAAAAGAATAAATTTGAATCAGTTCTAATGAGATGGATGAAACTGGAGCCAATTATACAGAGTGAAGTAAGCCAGAAAGAAAAACACCAATACAGTATACTAACGCATATATATGGAATTTAGAAAGATAGTAATGATGACCCTATACGTGAGACAACAAAAGAGACACAGATGTATAGAATGGACTTTTGGCCTCTGAGGGAGAGGGAAAGGGTGGGATGATTTGGGAGAATGGCATTGAAACATGTATACTATCATGTAAGAAACGAAGCGCCAGTCTATGTTCGATACAGGATACAGGATGCTTGGGCTGGTGCATGGGGATGATCAAGAGAGATGATATGGGGTGGGAGATGGGAGGGGGTTTCAGAATTGGGAGCTCGTGTACATCCATGCCTGATTCATGTCAATGTATGGCAAAACCATACATTATGGTTTTAACCATATGTTTTTAACCATATGGTTTTAACATATAACCATACAGTAATGTAACGTAGAATAAAGTAAAAATAAAATAAAATAAAATAAGCATCACTGCAAACAAAGCTAGTGGAGGTGATGGAATTCCACTGGAGCTATTACAAATCCTGGAAGATGATGCTGTGAAAGTGCTGCACTCAATATGCCAGCAAATTTGGAAAAACTAGCAGTAGCCACAGGTCTAGGAAAGATCAGTTTTCATTCTAATCTAAAAGAAAGGCAATGCCAAAGAATGCTCAAACTACAGCACAATTGCACTCATCTCACGCTAGTAAAGTGATGCTTAAAATTCTCCAAGTCAGGCTTCAGCAATACATGAACCATGAACTTCCAAATGTTCAAGCTGGTTTTAGAAAAGGCAGAGGAACCAGAGATCAAATTGCCGACATCTGCTGGATCATCAAAAAACCAAGAGAATTCCAGAAAAGCATCTATTTCTGCTTTGCTGGCTGCACCAAAGCCTTTGACTGTGTGGATCACAATAAATTGTGGAAAATTCTCAGAGAGATGGGAATACCAGACCACCTGACCTGCCTCTTGAGAAACCTGTATGCAGGTCAGGAAGCAATAGTTAGAACTGGATATGGAACAACAGACTGGTTCCAAATAGGAAAAGGAGTACATCAAGGCTGTATATTGTCACCCTGCTTATTTAACTTATATTCAGAGTACATCATTAAAGACACTGGGCTGGATGAAATACAAGCTGGAATCAAGATTGTTGGGCGAAATATCAATAACCTCAGATATGCAGATGACACCACATTTATGGCAGAATGTGAAGAAGAACTAATGAGCTTCTTGATGAAAGTGAAAGAGGAGAGTGAAAAAGTTGGCTTAAAGCTCAACGTTCAGAAAACTAAGATCATGGCATCTGGTCCCATCACTTCATGGCAAATAGATGGGGAAAAAGTGGAAACAGTGTCAGACTTTATTTTTCTGGGCTCCAAAATCACTGCAGATGGTGATTGTAGCCATGAAATTGAAAACACTTACTCCTTGGAAGGGAAGTTATGACCAACCTAGACAGCATATTCAAAAGCAGAGACATTACATTATTTTGTCAACAAAGGTCCGTCTAGTCAAGGCTATATTTTTTCCAGTGGTCATGTATGGATGTAAGAGTTAGACTATAAAGAAAGCTATGCACTGAAGAATTGATGTTTTTGAACTGTGGTGTTGCATAAGACTTGAGAGTCCCTTGGAATTCAAGGAGATCCAACCAGTCCATCCTAAATAGATCAGTCCTGGGTGTTCATTAGAGGGACTGATGTTGAAGCTGAAACTCCAATACTTTGGCCACCTGATGCAAAGAGCTGACTCATTTGAAAAGACCTGATTCTAGGAAAGAGTGAGGGCAGGAGGAGAGGGGATGACAGAGGATGAGATGGTTGGATGGCATTACCCACTCAATGGACATGGGTTTGGGTGAGCTCCAGGACTTGGTGATGGACAGGGAGACCTGGTGTGCTGTGGTTCATGGGGTTGCAAGGAGTTGGAAATGACTGGGTGACTGAACTGAACTGTACTCTATTTCTAATACTTAAACCACCAGTTATTAGTTTGCAATATGACAATTCTAAAAATGAACTATGAGGCAACTAGGTGCTCTGATTCTTCAGGAAAACTTGCTACAAATCTGAATGTACATTGCCCAGGAAACTCTAATATTTTTTCTACTATCTAATAGGATTAAACGTCAGAATATTTGGGAGGAGGATGATAAAGTAAGATATCCCATACAAAAGTAATTTTCACCATATTAAGATATTTTTCTCTACTTGAAAGATTAAAAATGACTGTACCAATAGGCCCTATTGTCCAGACCAATACCCTTTTGCTATAGGCCTTAAAATGCCCACCTGCATCCACAGATACAAGCAAGATGAAATCCACCAAATGTCACATCATCCTTACTTGTTTCTCAGCATGAGAGTAAACAACCTCTGCTCACCCATTCATTTCTGAGCGCTCATTCCCATCTGTTTAATTCACCAATGGAGCTGATTTGTTTCCTCTCCTTAGCCTCTTCCCCTTCTTTGTTCTCTGGATTATCTGCTCATCAAATACCATATGCTCTCAAACTAATTTCTGAATTTTCTCTTCACATATTCCTTCAATGAAATAGTTTTCCTCCTTGATATAACATTCCCTGCAGTCCTTTCAATAAGAAAATACTTTTTCACATGCCATATATCATACACTTGAGACCAGGACTGGTATCCACTCTACTCTCCATTGTTTCTTCCAGATCATTATTTCTTCTGTCATGGAAGTTCTCAACATTTAGCTTTTTAGCTTCATACTGCGCTATTATTTTAAATGATTCTCAACCAAAGTCTCAGGCATTACTCCCTTCATTACAGACTTTACCTGGTAGTCCATGGAACTTAACTTGAACTTTATTCTATGTTACTATGTTACTCTTTGTGTATCTCAGCTTGCTCCTTAACATATTCAACTCCAAAGACTTTTCCTTTACTTTACCTTATCATTGTCACACTCTGCATACTGTCATTATCATAAACTCTCTTGAATCACTAAGTTAAACTTCCTACTATAATATGTTCCCAACATCAAAAAAAGTCAAATATAGTGTTTTTACAGGTCTTGCTATCTGATCTTCAATAGGCTATTTGACACTCTGCAAAAGAACTAAGGCCACGTGCCACAATGTTAAGCCTGTTCCCTAGAGCCTGGGAACCACAGCTACTCAGCCCACGCAACACGACTACTGTAGCCCATGCACCCTAGAGCCCATGCTCCACAATAGAAGTCACTGCAATGAGAAGCCCATACACCACAGCAAGAGAGTAGCCCTTGTTCCCAGTGACTAGAGAAAAGTCCAAGCAGGAACAAAGACTCACCTTAGCCAAAATATAATAAATATATATTTTTTAATTTATTAATAAAATGCTTACAACAATTCCTGGAACATTTCAGACGTGTTTTAAATATTAACAGTCACTGTTATTAGTATCATGATAACTTTTTAATCTTTACTATCCTTTTGTTATTCTTTCCTTATTTTATTTCATGATCGCTATTGTCAAATTGTCACTCTGCACTACACCTGTTTAGTTTTTGTTTTTCTTGTTCCTAGTAACTATGCTCTTCCAAAAGTACAACATCAATTTCTTTCTACTAAGTGAAAGAATCTGACTCTTTGTGACCCCATGAACTATACAGTCCATGGAATTCTCTAGGCCAGAATACTGGAGTAGGTAGCCCTTTCCTTCTCCAGGGGATCTTCCCAACCCAGGGATCAAACCCAGGTCCTCCACCTTGTAGGCGGATTCTTTACCAGCTGAGCCACAAAAATTCCTCAAATCTCTTGTTCCCATCTCAATTTCAACTGGTGTATCTGAGGGATGGCATCTTTCTGGAATCAAATTCATAAACTATTTATAATTGTGGCATACATATTTCCCTTCCATTCCTTCATTTATCTACTATGTTCTACTTATTTCTATATTAGGGATTTCTCTTTAGTGACTGTATCTTCTGATTTTGTCCACTTATTAATGGAATCATGTCCATATTTATTCAAACAGGCTCCAGATAAAACATACAAAATGACCCTAAACACATGAAAAGATGGTCAAATTCATCAGGAAATTGCTAAATACTACTTTACATTCATTAGAATAGGCAAGATCAAAAAGTCAGATAGTAGGAAGTGTTCCTGAGGTTGTGAGGAAATCAGAACCTTCATGCACCACTGATGGTAATATAAAATGATACTACTCTATTGAAAAGAGTTTGCCAGTCACTCAAATGATTCAACGGTTACCATAAGACCCAGAAATTCCACCCCCAGGTATAAACTCAAAAGAAACGAGATCAAATCAACATAAAAATTTGTACATAACTGTTATAGCAGAATTACTCATAGTAGCCAAAGGTGGAAACAACCCAAATGTTTATCAATAAATAAATAAAGGAGCAAAATGTGGTATGAAAATACTGTGGAGTGCTATCTAGGCATAAGAATAAAACATTAACACATATACAACATAAATGAACTTTGAAAATGTTATGCCAAATGGAAAAAAGCTAGTCACAATAGATCACATATGATTTCATTTGTATGAGATGTTGAGAACTTGTAAATCTATAAAGATGTTTATTGGTGGCTGCCTATGGCTGGATGAGGGAGGTAGTGTGAGGTACAGTGCTAACTAATCATACAGAATTTCTTTGGGTGATATAAAATGCTCTCAAATTACCTCTGGTGATGATTATACATATTTGTGAATATACTAAAAACAGATGAGTTGTATGTTTTAAATTGGTAAATTATAAAGTGAACTGTATCTCAAAACTGCTAAAAATATATCTAAAATAGATTTCTTTCTATCCATAGCACAGTCCAATCCACTATCCTATTTTATTTTATACTGTAATAACCTAGTATTTTTAAATTTATATTCTTGGCTATTCCAAAGATCTTTCGACACAGCATTCAGAGTGCGTGCTAAGTAAATGTTAATTAAATCTCATCACATGAATGCTTAAAAACATTTTAGTGACTGTCACATCTGGGATGGAAAGCAATCTTCATAAAATAACCATGAAGACCACATATGATCTTACTTCTACCTAACTTTCCAAAGTCATATGAAATCAAGCTTGCATTTTGCTCTATACATGTTGGCAATCACATTCTAAATCTCTGAGCACAGCACACTCTCCTATTCTCCCACTTGCCTCTTTAACCAAGATGCTTTCTTATTCATCTTAGTTTATTCCAATTCCGCAGAAAGGGTTCCCCTGACCACAAAATTTGAATAGGTCTCCCATTAAATTATCCCTTTAATACCTTGAAAAATAGCCTAATTTGTGGACCTTTTGACATTTGATGTAACTTAAATATCTACCCCATTAATTGATAGAAGAAACCTGCTTAGAATTTATTCCCATATCGTACCTTTAAAATTGGGGGAGTGGAAGAAAGAGAAAGGAAAGGAAAAGAAAGAAGAGATATGAAGGGAACAAAGAGGAGGAGAATTTATGAAAAAGAAAAGAAAGCAATTTAACAAAATACTAATTCAGACAGTTTTTAATAAATGTAGGTTCATTATACTATACTTCCAATTTTTCACTATCTGGATAATTGAAAAATAAGAGATTGGAGAAATGAATTCTTAAACACATAATTCAAAGGCTATAAGCTCCAATGTAAAAGGACATTGTTCATTTTAAAATTAGTAAAATAATGTCTGGCTTTTAACAGTCCTCAAAAATAGTTGCTGAATAACTAAATGCACACTGCTCAAATTCTGTTATTTAATGATTGATGTAAATCAGTTTTTCTCAGAGTGTAGAACCAAGAGGTTTTTGTTCCTCTTGAATGGCGTGCATCCCTAAATCAAGTTATAAAAACCAAATTTGACATCTTGACCTCAACTTATCTTAACTATAGGGTTTAAAGTGAAATATAATCAAATTCAGAATTTGTTTTAGCTCATTTGTGATCAAATATCTGATTATATAGATATGTATATATACATATATATATATAATTATTATGCTCATGTAAGCAAGTGTGACTGAAAATTGCCATTCCAATTTTTCTTGATATATGTAAGTTCAGTTCAGTTGCTCTGTGTCTGACTCTTAGTGACCAAATGGACTGCAGCAACCAGGCCTTCCTGTCCATCACTAATTCCCGGACTTTACTCAAACTCATGTCCATTGAGTCGGTAATGCCATCCAACCACCTCATCTTCTGTCGCCCCCTTCTCCTCCTACCCTCAATCTTTCCCAGCATCAGGAACTTTTCAAATGAGTCAGCTCTTTGCATCAGGTAGCAAAAGTATTGGAGTTTCAGCTTCAACATCAGTCCTTCCAATGAATATTCAGGACTGATTTACTTTAGGATGGACTGGTTGGATCTCCTTTCAGTCCAAGGGACTCTCAGGAGTCTTCTCCAACACCACAGTTCAAAAGCATCAACTCTTCGGTGCTCAGTTTTCTTTATATTCCAACTCTCACATCCATACATGACTACTGGAAAAACCATAGCCTTGACTAGATGGACATTTGTTGGCAAAGTAATATCTTTGCTTTTTCATATGCTGTCTAGGTTGGTCACAACTTTTCTTCCAAGGGCAAGCATCTTTTAATTTCATGGCTGTGGTCGCCATCTGTAGTGATTTTGGAGCCCAAAAAAATAAAGTCAGCCACTGTTTCCACTGTTTCTCCATCTATTTGCCATGAAGTGATGGGACCGGATGCCGTGATCTTTGTTTTCTGAATGTATATATCAAATTACCTCAAATATCAGTGCCTTATAACTACTTTATTAAGTTCAAATTTTTGTAGGTCAGAACTTTAGAAAAGTTGGGCAGGAAGTATTCACTTAAGGCCTCTCATAAAATTGTCATAAGATGTCAATGGAGTTGAAGTTTGAAGGTTTGCCTCATTTGCACATTCAAGGTGACTCACTCCCAAATGGCCATTGGGCCAGGTTTTCAGTCAGAATGTCTATATGTGAATTCTCCAACCTGAAGATCTTAAGATTGTCTGTCTTTTTATAGGATAGCTTATTTCCTTCGGCTGAAGCTTTCACAATGCTCCTAATGGTTATTTGCATTTCAGAACTGAATTCATTGAGAGCAGTCACTTAAAACCGCATTCCTCCAACTTTAACTTTAGGCTGAGTATTAATATAGTTTAAGTCAGTTGGAAGAGAGTAGTATAGCTTAGACTTTGCGTCAGAAATTGGCTCAGAGCTAAGGATTACCTTCCTTTGTAAATCCAAAGGCACCTTGCAATCTCCTCATTGAGGGTATTTTACAAGAGACATCGGTCAAGACCCTCAGTCTCCCTCCAGCTTCTTCAGAAATCTTTTCCACAATGTGTATCAAACATTTGTCATGGACCTCACAGCAGCATAAATCAAAAAAAAAAAAAAAAAAAAGGTATTTTCATTGGTAGAAATACAGGAAAAAATTTCAGAGCTGAGGATATGGAGAAAGTTTTAAGTCTTGGGGGCTCCCAAGAAAGTTTCCTTGGTGTTTGGCAGAGAAAAATAACTATGGTGAAGGAGGTTGGAGGTTCTGGAATTCCATCTCACTCAAACACATATTGGGGTATTTCATAGGGTTTAAGAAAATTTTCTGCTGCTAACTTTTTGAAACTACTCATGTGATAAAAATCAGTTCATTTCTAAGCATATCAGGATATGGTCAAGTAGTTAAAAACCGTGAGAAAGTTCACATTTCTTCTTTACTCTTTCGATATGATTTAGAGATTAATGCTTAGTTGTGTGCCTGGTGTTGCAAAGGGAAATGCTGTCAAGTTATATTGTTTGCTGTCATTTAACCCAACATTTCAGGTTGGCATTTTGCACAGCTATAACTTCAAAGCTGATATTTCACAAAAATCATTAAAAAATAGATATCTTCTCCATTATATACATTTTTTAAAGGTTAAGTGCACAGAGTCTCACTTTTATGGTAATTCTTGAATTGATAACAAAGTTACTCCCTTTTTTAAGAGATGTCAACCATGATACATGGTTCATTAAAAAATGACCCTTGTCTTTCTGGCTCTTAACATCTTTTTTTAGCGTTTTAAATAAAAACCAATGCCACATGGAAAATTTATTGTCATGACTTTTCTGTGTAACAATCAAGCACAATAATTCAAGTCTTACCCCAACTAAAATGATTTTTCTATAAACATTAAGCCAATCACTGACTGAGGTTTAGATATGTATGCTCATGAATGTCTACATTTGACCAATCACAAAAGGTGACAGTGTAAAGTACACAGTGCTAGTCACCTCCCATAATGTGAAAATCAGGTGCTAGCTAATTGTTTATATTTCAGATGACACTGGAATATATTATGTTTATTTTGTATAATGCTATCAAATGCAATGTTGTAAACCTATATAGATAATATATAGACTTACTGTGAAGATTTCTATCCCTAAAACACAAGTTGGAAGTATCTTAAATTACACAGAAAATTCACACACACATGGGTTTAAATAAATGACTGAATACTTTGAAGCTCAACCTTAATAAATAAATAACATGTTGACTTCAACATTGCTCAGTATATTCTAGTTCTGTGACAGACTTTGTCATGTTGAGGTCCTGGAAATGAATGCGAATGAGTGTATTTACTAAAGCATATTGATATTAAAAGTTCTAAATGAAGCTGTTTAAACTTTTTTCTGTGAATGACATTGATATAAAATCCTCTTTTGAACATCGCACCTATGTGTTTGTTTGCTGTGTGTCTTTCCCTCTTTGATCACTGATTGACCCAGTTGTGGCAATTTAGATTTGTGCTGCTGTGAAACAGGGTAGATGACAGTAGTGGTGCTTTACAGACTGTTATTACTTAAGTGGCTAGTGTAAATTTAGACTGGTGTAGCACAGTTTTTAATTAGTGAAAATATCAGTGTAAACTATATTTCCTTACATGTCAGCATAAGAAAGTAAGATGACACCTACCAAATAATTTGCTTATTATTTGTTTATCCTTCTCAAGACTTGTACTTACTTCCTCAAAATACTTGATACTTTAAGCAATCACTTATTTTTCTATATCAGGAAATGTGGGGAGTTTCTGAGAAAAATTGACATGATTACTTCCTAAAATACTTTTATTTTTGAAAATGTTGACTGATATTGAATATGTATCTTTTCTGTGACCAGAACAAATAGCTATACTATTATCTACCCTCTTGGCTTTTATTACACCCAAGCATGTCCTCCTCTACTCAAAACTGCAGCTTTCCTCCCCAAAATTCAAGAGCAAGGTGAAAGCTAACTTATCCTATACTCTGCTCTCTTAAGCAAGGCATTTGCAGGATTAAATGGAATTCTGAAAAAAAATGATAAAAATATATACTATTTTTAATCTCTAAAAATATTGGAAGTCTTTATTTTCATTTATCATTATGCTCAGGATGGAAACTATTAGTAATGGTTTCACATATATTTTCAAATGGACACTATACAGTAGAAATAAACTTCCAATTATATCAGCCACAGTGTGGTCCATGAGAACTCTCGCTATTTGTTTGACTGAGTTTGAAGCAGTTCTGATAAACATCTCCTAACCAAACAGCTTGAATTTTGCTTTTTTCCCACTTAATTGACTTTCACACCAAGTCTTATCTTATACCAATAACTGAAGAGGGATTTTATATCTTATTTTTAAACAAGTTAAACTGTAACCATTTTAATTACTTAATTTTATCCTTTCTTTTCATAAACTCCTCCTTAATAGCTATAAACACTAAATGATGATTAGCATTTTTACAGAAAATAAACTCCACTATAATGACTCCAAAAAAAACACTGATCCTCCAAGAGAAGGCTAGTTTGAAATATGCATACTTATGAAAAATAATTCCTAAAAATCTTCAGAAAAGTGTGAAATTTCCTCAGATAAACTGGTTCAGAATCAAATCAGTCACTGAATCTTTTCTGCACAAATGTTGCAGCTCTTTGAACTGAATGAAACTCAGAAAATTCTTTGGACAGGATAAACTAGATTAATTTACAGATTTCATAATAGAAATCTGTCATTTTAAGCTCCTGTTGTAGTCTGTATTTACCTACCATTTTCCTAAGTAAAATAGGAAATAGGCTTATTTTCCTAAGCCAGAGGAATGATCAGGGGTTCTAAATGTACATTGCTTTTGTGTATGGATACTGAGCAACACAGACCCAATTCTCATCACTTATTCTGCACAAGCAAAAAATGAGCAAAGAACCAGTACACCAACTACAGGCTCCGAAAAATTTTTTTTGCAGTAATCTTGATTTCTAATTTAGTTGTTTTGGGGATTGAAACAGGTGATATCAAATGTAATAAATATTTACATTGGCCAGTTGAAATGTTTCCCAGCATATGTAATCTTACCTCTTCCTAAAGTAGAATTTATGAAATCAGAGTTGAAAAAATGATTAAAGTATAAAATACATGTCTCATTTTTAGTTATAATAACAAAAAGGATTTACTTTAATTTGTAAGCATTATAATAGTGTCTTTGGATCATATATATTGGTATAGAAAATGTTCACAGCATACTGTTAAAGAGTTAAAGAATGTAAACTTTA